>WEKY01050124.1:7929-176046 GCA_013390045.1 Picathartes gymnocephalus
CCCGGCCCGGCGCGCTCGGCACTCGGCTGAGCGGCCTGCGCGCAGCGGCGCCCCCTGGCGGGGCGGGCGGGCGGTGGCACTTGGGGCGGTGCCCCCTGAGGGAGCTTCACTCCAAACTCGAGTTTTCCCTCACAACCCGCCCAGTTCCGGGCTTTGTGCTGCTGGCCGGAGCAGGGGAGTGATGCTGCCCCTCTGCTCAGCCCTGTGGGGCACACCCGGAGCGCTGTGTGCAGTTCCGGGCTCAAGCCGGGGCTGCCGAGGTGATGGCGGGGCTGGAGCGTGTCTGACGGGGAAGGCTGAGGGAGCTGGGGCTGAGCAGCCTCGGCAGCAGACGGCTCATTAATAAATATCTAAAAGGAGGTGTCACAGGATGGAGCAGGCTCTGCTCCGGGAGCCCAGCAATGCCACCAGAGGAACGGGCAGGAACTGATCCCAGGAAGTTTCACCTGGACATGAGGAAGAACTTCCCAGGGCAGTGCCCAGCCCCGAACAGAGACCAGAGACGGGATGGAGTCTCTTCCCTGGGATATTCCGGAGCTGTCTGGACACAACCCTGTGCCCTGTGCTCTGGGATGGCCCTGCTGGAGCAGGGAGGTGGCACCAGAGGGAGCCGCTGTGGTCCCTCCCTTCCTGACCCATCCTGGGACCTTGTAGCACCATCGTGTCCTCTGGACAGACAAGAGCCTGGCATTGCTCTCCAATTCCCTCAGCACACACCTGGGAGTATCTAAATGTAAATATATACACAAACACACATATACACAAGTGAATATATATGTAATATTCACTTATTACTGTGGAATATCCATTGGAGGATCAGGTTCCAGACAACTCATGGAGCAAAAGGAGTGTCCTCTCCAACATGGCATTTAATGAACAAGAAAGAAAACAAAAATAAGCCCCTGTACTGCCCCAGACTGCTCTAAATCCCCTCTGAATTCCAGTAGGAATCTCCTCATTCCCACCCTCAGTGACTGGAGTTAAAGCTCCAGGTAATTAGCTCCATTCTATCACCTCTGGGAAAGAAATTAGTTTTCTCATCAAGAAAATGACTTATCTGACAGAATGTTCTTCTGACAAACCCCTGGTGTAATTTGTGACATTTTCTGGTCACCTCTTTGTTCAGCAAGGTTTTGTCCCCTCAGAATTTGTTCTAGAACTTCCCTTATTGGGATCACACTTGGAGCTGTGCTGTGTCTACAAACCCTTTTCTCTTTTTGGGTACAGGCACCACATTGGCCATTCTCCTGCCCAGATCCCTGAATTAAGACATCACCCACAAATCCTCCAACCACACCTGTAATTCCATATTTAGTTCTCTCAATATATTAAGATGGTGAGGTTAAGAAAACCTCTGTTTTTTTCAATAAATCTGTTCACTACTGAGGTGACAGCTGTCTTCACCTCTTCTCTGCCCTGCTCACGCTATACAATCAGTATTACCCTCTTCTCCAGGCTACTAAATTCCTTCTTTAATATAAAACCTGAACTTTTTGACACTTGTTTTAATTTTCTATGTGTGGTCAAGCTTAGCCAAGATTTTGGGTAGCCTCTGCTGTAGCAAAAGTACTTTGCAGTTATGATAACATAGGTTAGCCTGAGCTGCATGTAACCCTAAACTAGAAATTTATATTTATTTTTCTATTTATACACACATATATGAAAAAATATCCTCCCAGGACATTCAGGAAGGAGATTTAGAACACATGCACTCAAAGTTTTGAGAATTTAGGAGAGAAAGATGTGAGTGTCCCTTTGCTTTCCCTCCTTCTCCCACTGCGTAAGTGTTAAGAACCAATATTTTTGCCAGCAATACATTTTACAATCAGTAAGATTTAAAAATCAGTCTTGTGAGTTAAATCACTCCCTGAAGCAACTCACAGAATCTCCTCTCCTGAGACAGGTAGGATGAACAGCACCTCCATGGGACATGTTTCCTGCAGGTTCATGTAAAGCAGGAGGGCACCTTCCCAATAGACAGCAAAGGAACACACTAAAAGTGAGCAGACCTTGTCAGATAAAGCCTCTGCAAATAAAGTTAAGTCTTTTTCTTTTTGTTCAACAGCCAGTTTTTCTACGTGCTCTAAGGTCCACATAGATTATCTTAAAAATTCTTTTGTTTCCTGGGTTTCCAGGCAAGACTTAGTTATATAAACATGAACTCATCTGAGGTAAGAGATTCCCAAAGACAGCTCTTTAAAACAAAACAATCAGGTGACCTTAAATCTTGTGATTCTTAGGATGTATTTTTGCACTTGTGGTTCAGCTGGTAGCTCCCCATTTGAAATAGCTGGAGTGAGATATAGGTGGGATAAGGGACCTCGTGCCCTTTCCAGAAATCGATATTTCAGGTGTTATTCAAAATAAATATTAAATCTAAAGGTGACCTTCAGCCAATTGTACAAAGTAAAGAAAGTCCTCTCTTGTGTGCAGCCTCACTGGGCTCCACAGCAACTGCAACAGTGGGGTTCTCCTAAATAACATCCATATCTTGAAATGTAACCCTGACCATGAGCAGTTTCCTCCTCAGACACATCTCCCACAACTTTAAACAGAGTCAGGCTTCTGCAGAGTTCAGGAAGTTGTGATTACATCCACAGTGTAACAACACCATTCAAAACTACTGGCACAGACTGCAGAAAAAACCCCAAGTCCCAGCAGCTTTAGGGTAATTTAAATAAGGCTTATCATCACTGGTTCTTCTCCAAAAACAAATTGTTGGGTGATTAAAGAAAGGAAGATGGTGGTGACTCACCAGTGGCAGAGACACTCTGGGCATCGGGGAACACGTCAGCCCCAAGAGCTGAAAACCAGAGCAAGGCTGACAGCAGCTAAGATGGCTCTGGCATTGTCCCCAAACCAGCTAAAATAAATCAGGAAACAGTAGAAACCAGGAAAGAAATGCCAGTTTTTACAACAATTGCAGAAAACCCCACATGTACCAATTTCACTGAGATGCTTTTTCCTGTGAGAAAAGGCTTTTAAAAAATTACTCATGGCAGAAAATGCTCAATTGTCTTGTCCTGTAGAAAAAAACACAACTGGAAAATGTAGTTTGTCTTTGCAGTGCTGAATGTGAAACTGTGCCTGGGTTAGTGTCTGAATTTTGAAATTATATTCTAACCCAGAAAACCAAACTTGCACAAGTTACTTCCCCACTGTTCATTTCCAAATCTTGCTTAAGCTTGTAACACATGTGAGCCTTGGAGCTGTGGGAAAAGTCAGCTACAACCCCTGCAAACTGCAGGGAACCAAACCTTGGCCAGAGCCAGCTTTTCAAACTACTCTGAAGCCAGGGCATGTAAAATAAAGGTGTGACCTAATTGTCAGACATATTTAAATCTGGCCAGGTTACACGTGGTTTTGCTTATCAGTGACAGAGATTCAAGAAGATTTGATAATCCACAAGCTAAAATGGGAACTAAACCCAACCCTGAGTGGCTGCTGAGCTCCTGCTGAGCTAAAAAAGCTTGTGAGCCTCAAGGCTGGCCCATTTTTGTCCTTTATTGTAGGAAAACACAGCAACCCACCTTATCTCAACCCTATCTTGGCCTATCACATACTGTACTTGTAGGGAAGGAGATAAATCTGATCTAAAATGCTAAATGTCATCATATCAGATTTGGGCTTTCTATCAAAAATGCTGCAGCCCAGCTTGTGCAGAGGAGCCAGGCAAAGCTTTCCTAGACCTTGCAGTGAGGGTTGCTACTGACCTACGAGCAAGTTGTATTTTTGTTAGAAGCATTAAGAACTCTCCACTATGTGGGATAAGGTGCCACATTTACACATTAACACCTTCCCAGAAACCCCAGGAAAAGCTCTTTTTTGTTATTTCAGCAGGACTTTGCAGCTCTGTGCTGGGGCTCCTGCATTTCACAGGAGTTTGT
The DNA here is from genome assembly GCA_013390045.1 of Picathartes gymnocephalus. NCBI lineage: Eukaryota > Metazoa > Chordata > Aves > Passeriformes > Picathartidae > Picathartes > Picathartes gymnocephalus. Next base: position 11,817 of record WEKY01050124.1, read on the forward strand.
GCACACACACAACAGTCCTTCCACTCCTTTATCCACATAACTTGTGGATGCTACCTTGCAGTAAAGAAAATAAATGAAGGAAACTGTTAGAACATACTGATGTAAATCAGCAGAGCTCTGATGAGGCAGGCAGAGCTGTGTTTGAACATTCAGTTTTAAGATTTCTCTTCAGCTCTCAGACAAAAATTAGATTTAGACAATTATCCTCCCATTAATATTAAGCCAAACTGGACTAACTTTTCCCAGCTTTTTCTGTCCTACCCGGCAGTACCAGCCCTGCCAAGCTGCACACGATGTTGTTGCTCTTAGTCACCACCTGCATCTGCTCACTCCGATTTCTCATTTGCCCCATCCCCCACTGGAACATTTTATCCTAATTTAACGTGGAAACACGGGCAGGATATATGGAGTGCGCACCAAGGTCTGACAGTACAGATTGCAATTAAAGCTGTTTAAAATAGCACAAGGCTGTTAATTGCCACCGAGTGAAAAACTGGCCATTTGCAGCAGATTTGGTCTCATTATTACATTGTTTGCAAGGATTTGTAAGGATTTAGGGACGTACAGGGAGCGAGTGCTGGCACCATTAGAGGGTGCTGGAGTCCACATAATCCCAATCCACATCCAGCTCCAGAGCCGCTCGTTCCCCACAGGGACAGGAGAGCCTCAGAAAGACAAATCTGGGGATGAAAAACCATAACCTTGTTTTATCACGTGTATAAGCCTTGCCCAAATATCGACTGAAGTATTTCCCCACAGCTGTTTTCTTCATAGACTCCACAAAAATTCACATCTGATCAAATGCATTTAGAAGGTAGATTTAGGTAAAAAGTGCCATGAAATACCACAAACATGACATTTCCTATTTTCGGAATTCTTCATTTTGCACCCTAAGTAACATCCTTCTAATAAGACAGCTGACAGATATCTTTTCATATATTTTAAAGGCAAAAGATTAACACAAACATCATTCTACTGACCTACAACCAACCAGTCTTACTCATCCCTCCTCTTCTCCTGGGATCACCAGGTGAATCCTGAATTTTTCTCAAAGACATTTGCTATTTGACATTGGATTAACCACAGTGGTTGGCACTAACTGTGTCTACTGACCTGATGGAGGGGTCTTTTTCCTTTGTCTCTGTGAGGAGAAAAGGAGGCCTTCCTCCCACAACGCCCTTAGAGAAGGAGAGATGTGGAGAAAAACCCTGCATCCAGGGAGATTCCTCTGTGATCTCTTAAATCTCTGTCTTCTCAGCCAAAGGAGTCCTTGTCGCACTTGACTCCCTCAAGGGAAGGGATAGGATGGATGCTGGGACAAACCCTGGGTTGCTACAGTGGTTAAAACAGTCTTGGAATCATAGATTTTAGGTTGGAAAAGACCTTTAAGGTTGTTGAGTCCCCAATCCCAGGTGAGTGTGTGCTGCTACGCTGGGGCTACACCAGCCTCTGTCCCTGAAGTGTTTGTGCACAGAAAACCCCACGAGGGGAACCACGTAAGAGAAAATGCTGCTTTCCAGTGGTTTCCATCGGTGCAGTTCTCTAAAAAAAGCAGGAGCATTTCCCAGTCCTAGGGCTCCACCAGCCCAGAGCCCTGCTGCAAACCCTGACTTTGCTCCCACAGAAGTGGAACACTGTCTGATGGAATAAATACGACAGAAATCTGGTCTTTTTGACCCAGTTCTTCCACGGATCCCATCCTTACACTTCTGTGAGCACTGCAGCAGGATACCCAGTGTCTGCTTTCTGAAATAGCTGCCTTCTATAATTAGTTTTTTAAAATCTGTGTCTTTTTCAAACACTCTCTGGTATCCTTTTTGCCCTCACGTTACTGAGTTTTGAAAGCAGATAAACACATTCCCAGCCAATTCATTATTTCCTTATCTTTTAAAACAACACATTGTGGAGCTTGTAGTCCTCTGACTGTGGTGAAGCTTCAGCAAAACTGGTTTCTTACTTTAAGTCTATGCCATCTTTCAAGAATGATATGTACACAGTTATGATTTCTTAGAGTTGTGTTTTAAGCCATAAAAATAAATATGCAGTCTCAGAGATGCAGAGAAGAAAATTACATTTTTGTAACCTCACCAGGTTTTGTAAATTGATTTTTTTTTTTTCCTCAAATCTTGGTTTTCTTTGTACCTGGTGGCCACAATTTCAGAGTTGAACAGCAGTGCTGAGAGGAGCCAGGCAGCATATGCCACGTGTAATTTTTTAATTTCCTGGTAGCAGCAATTCTTACAGGCACAATAGCCGGTTTGTTTATTTTTTGTTCTTCATCAGCCCTTTTATTAACATTGTTAGATCTCCTGACTGCACCTGGCTGGGCAGTGACTGAGCATAATGGCATCTTTGCCCTGGGCTCTTGGAGATGGTGCATATGGATGGGGAAGGCAGCAGATAATATGGATGCAAATTTCAAATTACTGGTTTTATCCCCCAGGCACTGGGGGAGGAAAAAATCTCAAGGAAATCGGGAGCTTTGAGTTCCTACTCAAGGTATAGACTTGAAAACACTGCTCGTGGTCCTTGCAGGATTGTTCTTTGCAAAGTAATGGAACATAAATGTATTTCAGAGGGGAGAACCTGCACCCTTGTGGCTGAACGCTCAGGCCTGAGGCAGAGCACCAGAGAACTGGGTTTGCCAGGCAGAGCCTGAGGCAGATCCAGCACAGGATCAGGACAGAAATCCAACCTGATAATTCTGCTGATGAGCCCCTGCTAAGGATCCCTGGCACAGGACTCCCTCATTTGGACTAATCAGGGTGAGGAGGAGCCATCCTTAATGAACCAAGGGAGGAATTTTAGCATTTGACTCAAGTTCTCTTGCCTACAGAACCACTCATATGGAAAAAGCAACTGTCTTTTTCTATTTATGTGATTTTGCCTTATCTTACTGGGGTTTTCTTTTTTTCTTTAAAGGGTTTCACACTGATAATGCCCTCCATGCCCCACGGGACAGAGCTGGTGTGACTCCAGCAGTTCACTGCTCTTCAGCCTCTGAAAGTAAAACACAAACTGAACCTTCTGAGCTGATTTCTCAGGTTTTGCACTTCCCAAGGCAGAACTTCCCCTGGAGCAGCAGTGTCCATTCCTTCAGTACAATGATAAGTGTTGCAGAAATCTCTCAAACATACTGCTACTCCTCCACTAGCATGAAAGAAAAATAAGCTTTGTCTTTAAGCATTTTTTTAAATCAATGCCATCACTACTGACAATGGCTTTTCTTACTCCTTTTTTCATGGATACATGCCCATCTCCTGGAGGATGCTCCACTCTCATTTACATCTGAGGTTTCTTCCAAGCTTCAGAACCTATGTCAGTCTGGTAATCAGTCTGAAGAGAGAATTAATCAAATTGGATTGCTAGAATGAATTCCACAATACCCTGGGAAGTCTGATATTTGTAATCAGCTATGGAACTGTTGCTAGGACACTGCAATTGTTGATTTTTTGGAAAAAAGATCTATTCAAATATTTTCCTGTCTAAAGCTATGAATCCAAGATATACAAAAGTTTAGCTGGTCCTGTGAACAATTTTCTAGTGATTTCATTTATGATATATTAACTCCTGACTCAGAAAACATATGGAAAGGCCCACAAGGATCTACTACTACACGTATAAGACATATTCCTAAAGAGGAATATATAGCTGATGAATTGTTCATTCCATGACCTTTTTCCTCTGCTGCCCTATCAGAGCCACACGGACGCACAGAAAATTAACATCTATTAAGAATGTTAGATTTAGCTTGCACATATGAGAGTAACACCTCATCCCCCACAGCACAAAAATATCTGTAACATTGAAATATAAAGGATTTCTGATGGAGCTTGTACCACATTAACCAGAACAGCTGCACCAAAATTCAGTGTTTACCCTCAGTTTTACCAGGTTCTTTTTCTCAGCTTCCTACCTGAGGCCCCATGGAAAATCCTGAGTAGTTCTACTCCCTCTCTAGAACTCAACTTCAATTACTTTCAGAAAGTTTTCTCATCCTTAATTGTCATTTATCCAAGTTATAATTATTTAATCCTTTAATCTCTTGCCAATCATGACAATCTTCCCCTCTGTTTTTCTTTTCATGATGTTCTACCACCCCAGCAGTGACAGACAGACCCCAGCAGGATTGTGGTGCACACTGGGAAACATTTTCTAGTGGGAATCATCTCAGGATGTGTCTCTCAACTGTCCTTAGCAGACTCTGCACTGCTGTGTCCACAGTATTCCAATGGATGAATTGGTAATTTTGGAGATAATATTCATTTTCTTCATTATTATTTTGCCTTCAGTTCCAATACATTTCCTTTGCTTTCATTGTCTGAGACTTTGGGGTAGAGCAGCTGGAGGTGTAGAGAAATCCACAACTGATGAAGTGTAATAAATCATTAAGAAGAATGTGTTATCCACGTGGCTATATTTCTAAATTTATTTTTAGCTGTCAGAAAGTTGGTGAAAGTTGTTTGCACAGAAAATGATTACCAAAACCATTATTTAATTCTTCACCTCTGTTTCTCCATCACTTTTTCTCCTGTTCTTATTCCATTAATGAGAAACTAGAAAAGATTTCATGAGTATTGTGTAATTTAAATTGTTCTCTATTCCCAGCACACGATTTCTCTCTTCTGAGCTGGCATGGGATCTGTCTTAGCTTCAGCCCTGAGTAAACCAAATTCTATTCACTAGGATACAACTGAGTCCATCAGCAGTGAATGTTTTGTTCTCATTGTTATGAATCTCCAATAAATCCATTTCACACAAAACGGGGACACTTTCAAATACCTGACATTGTCACTTTTAGCCTTCAATGCACAAAAAGATACAATAATAGTGCAGTGACTGCTGCTGGTTAAACCCGCCTTTGACAGCCCACGTCCCTTCCCTCTTGCCTGACACGAGCTCCAACTCCTCTAAATTGTGACTGCAAGGGATGTGATGGGTGTTGGGAATTATGGCTGACGACCCTGAGAAAAATGCAATTTATTGTGAATTGTCCATTCTAATCTGTGGGAAAAACAAAATACTTTTCTTGAAATGTTGTGTGAAAAAACAAGTTTTGGCCCCAAAGGTTCGGAACATAATCTGACCACTCGCTTGCTCTTCCCTTGCAGCTCCGATGAGCCCCCAGAGTGCTCATAAATATTGGCAGAGCAAAGGAGGCAGGGTTTTGCCAGCTTTTTTCCTGCTGAATTGTAGTTAGTGTTTTTAACATAGCAATACATAACAACGCCCTTAATGCTGTTCCTTGGAACTTGGGCCTGAAATTCTGTTTCAACTCACTGAGGTCCTAGGACGTGGAGATCAGCTGGAGATATTGTTGCCAAAAAATAGTTAATGCATGTGCTGGTAGACCCCAGGAAGGGGGGGAGTTCTGCATTTCAAACAGCTGCTCTTCAACTGGAGCAAGAGGAAAAAAAAAAAAAGAGGTTCTGCACTTTGCAGTTTTATTCACTTTTGTTCCACGTACATCAGTGAGATTTGCATTGAAATGTAGAGTTCAAGGTACCAGAGTTCTAAAATTCCAATAAAACCAATTTTTGTGTCTGTACCAAGCTCTGTTCAGACTGAGATGTACATGGAAGAAAGCAGCTGACATTCATTGTAGACGCATCCTCCTAAGGCATTACAGGAGGCTTTGCTTTCAATAATTAATTTGTGGCCAGTTCATTATTACATTGAAATCTAAAATGTCATTTCAGCTCAACTGATTTTTACCTCTTTGTCTGGACACTTTCCAGATTAACATTCAGGTTATTTAAAGAGAAGTCTTGTGAGTGAAGAAATGAGATGGAAGTGGGAATATAGAACTTATTTTACCCCCATGGTTATGTTAGTCACAACTTCTGATCTTCTCAACCCCTGATCTCCTTCCCAGCCATCAGTTTAACTTGTCAAGTCTGTTCCTGACATTTGTAGCAGAGCACAGTTTGCTTCCTTACACTTTCTGCTAGGACCCCACATATTTTGGGATACCTGGAGAGAACAGAGGCGGTGGCTGCACTGCACCACAGAGAACAGCTGGACCCTGAGCACACTGAGAAGTTTGGGAAGTGCTGACTGCTATGGAAACAGCACAAATCCCAGCCCAGACCTGGATCCTCAGCACATCAAATCATGACCTGTATGTTTAAATCATTGCACTTCTCAGGGTTGCTGTTTTGTTCAGGACCACAGCCCACACATGGAATATTATCCTGTTTTTCACTGTCCTAGTTTAGTTGAAGTTCTTTCTCTTAACAAAACCTTTTCATCCCAAATTGAAACCACGGCTAGTGCAGCCTTCTGAACCTCTAATGAGATGTGGCTGTGGGAATCCTCAAGACCAGTGAGTTTGAATCTTAAAACATATTTGTGTTTATGTAGAGGAAATATGAGAAAGCATATTTTGACTAATGGTATCACCCCAGAGAGAAACACACTTGTTATAAATATGTTCCATTGCAGTTGCTGGAAATCTAACAAAATTGCCATAAACAGGACTTACATCAATGTTTCTGCTTGACCTTTCTGGGAGAATAAAAGTACCTTCTGGGAATGCAAAACAAATGAATTTTTTGGAAACAAAATGAGTAACACAGCCCTTCCTCTTTATAAAATGGAGTCCTGATAGAGCTGCTGCTTAGTAACAGCTCCTCCAAACGATCCATAAAACACCAGATGTAAAGGTGTGCACGTGTGCGGCTCCACTCCAGGCTCTGATGCAAAACTCAGAAATACTCATGCTGAGGGCAGAAGAACTGGAGATTTTAGATGAACAGCAGTTTCAAAATGAGAACTGTACCCTTCCAGCCACAGGTAAGCTGTGCAATTACCTCCCCTGCCATGGTTTCTGCTGGGTGATGTGCTGGAGCTGTGATAGCTGTTGCATCCCAACTTCCAGTTAGTTCTCTTCTTCATTTTCCTCTTAGGGAAAAGATGTCCTGTCTGGCACTGAAAACCTGCTAGAAATAGTGTGATAAAAACCCACATGTTTTGAGAACATGGTTAACCTACAAAAACAGCTATCAGCACCAGTAAAATTGAATATATTTAATAGGACCAGACGGGTACCGAGACACTTAATGCAAATAATAGTCAGTGTTTCTGCCCATAATTAAATATCACAGATAAATGTAAATGCAGAACTGAACTAGCACTAAGAAAATTGCACTTTTCTCCTTCAGGCATTATTCCAAATAACCTGTTCAATTGAATTAATTATCATGATCCATAGAATCCTGGGTTGGAAGGGACCCAAAACAATCATCAAGTCCAGCCCCTGGGATCCAAATTAAAGTACTTTATAATATCTTGTACAAATAGCTAAAAAGATTCTTCAGTACTGCTAGCAAATCTCATTTTTTATACCCATTCCTAGCAGCAGATGCAGAATGTTCACCTAAGGAATGCCATTAGCCTACAAGTGTAAAAAAGCTCTAGGGGACTCCTCATCTCTGTAGCCAGTGGCCACTAAAGCAGTTTGGTCCCTTCCTCAGCTCCTCAAGTTGGTGAAATAAGAAACCTGAGTCCTTCCTTGCAAAATACAGTCCCTCACAGAGTTTCGTTTAAAGAAAAGAAATAATTTAAGCCCAACTGGAATTTCTGATGCATCTGTTAGCCAAAAAATCACACAAAAAATGATATTGAGATCACCAGGTTTGTCTTGCAGAGTCTGATAAAGCAAAGTGAGTGACTCCCAAGCCCACTCCCAGAGCATCCTGAGCAGGTCCTGCTTTGGCAGGAGAGGTTTGCAGCCAGCCCAGAGCATCCTGAGCAGGTCCTGCTTTGGCAGGGCAGCTTTGCAGCCAGCCCAGAGCATCCTGAGCAGGTCCTGCTTTGGCAGGGCAGTTTTGCAGCCAGCCCAGAGCCTGCCAGCCAGAGCAGAGCTCCAGTGCAGCTCTAGCTTGGCTCCTCCTCAGTGCCTGCTGCCAACTGGCCCTGTCACCACACAGAGCTGAGCCTTTGCTCAGCCCTCAGTGCAAGAGCAGAGCCAAAGGCTGACTCTCACCCCTTCCAGAGCAAAACCCCATCCTTCACACAAGTCATGCACTGCTGAGTGGGTTTTACAGCAGGGCTTGTGCAACCCTGACCCAACACAGGCTGTTCAGATGTTCCAAAGCCATCAGTAGATAGAGTCATTCCTGCTCACCCCATCCTACAGCTCCCCTCTCCTTCCTCTCTCTTTGCACATCCACATGTTAAAATTAAGTGGGACTTAACAGGTCCATAAGTGGGATATACCCAAGTGTTTCCAATTTACCCTCGGTGAACTTGAATGGAAAACATTTGAAAATGAAATTCTGGGTGAAATCTCACAGCATTGCTGCAGCATATGGAGCCAATTTCAAATAGCACTTTGATAATGTCATGATCTGTTAGAAAGTGTTCACCTTATACCACAGATATTACAAACTCAGTTGCCTCACTCAGTGTATGTTCATCTTATGATCCATAAGAAAGCTATTTAGTGGATTGTGAAATATGAACTTTGGCCAGAGCTAATTTAAGAGAGATTGTTCCACTATGGATGGTGCAGCTTGCTTCTTCTGTGAGTTTTATATTATTCAACTGTTCACAGCTAGTAAATTCACATCTAATAAGCTGCAAAAGTTATCAGATGAAGCACAGCCCATTGTAATCCCCACATGAAGCAAATAACTGATAAAAAAATTAGTTCCAGCATGTGTTACAAATATTTTTGCAAACAGCATCTGATAAAGGAATTGGCTTTATTAGCAACTAACTCATTCACACAATGGAGAAAATGCAAAAATGTGTTCTATCTCTACAAGCCACAGCATTTCTCAAGTGCTTATGAGGGGAAAAAAATAGACTTAACTGGAAACAAAAGCACATATAGACCACATCTCCTGGCAGGCACATACCTTGGCACTGGGAATGCAGTGGTGGGAATATGCTGAAATAGAAGGGATTTGCAGGATGTAAAGCACAGGCAGAAAAGCATTTGTGTAATGACAACTTTGTCAAAGAAAGTAGGACGTTTACATCCCATTTCTTGAGACAAAGTAAGAGCCAGTGACTCCTACCAGGAGTCCAAGTAACTCCTGGTACTGTGCAAGGGCTGGCCCAGAAACCAGGGCAGATGTAAACACAAATCTGTGCTGGGGTTGGGCTGTCCCCTCTGCCCAGGGCAGGGAGGGTGGTGTGGAGCTGGGACTTGCCTGTGCTCCTCAGGAGATCCTCCAGAGTGTAAAAAGCTCTTCAGAGCCTGCTGACCCTACATGGGCAAACAGCAACAACCAGGAGCTTACACAGAGGTTCTGGGATCATACACCAGGAAGGATGCTCAAGGACGGGCCTGAGAAAGGTTAAACCATTCCGAAGAACAGGGTCTCCAGCAGGTGTCTGGGGCTAAAGGTGATTTAGAAACATCCACCACATGCAGGGATTGCTGCAAGCACTGAGAGGATCCAGGGAAAGGCACACAAAGGTGTGTGTAGAACCAGGTAAATGTGCTGACATGAGAATGGGCACTGAACTATCAGTGCTGAGTCCTGGGAACTTCACTCAGTTTTCCTCTTGCTTTCACAAACTTTCACTATTGTTAGAGGCAGCTGGAATAACAACAGAGAAAGGGATTTCAAGTTTTAACCCTCAGAAAACCAGCACTAAGCCTTGTACTAGGGATACCTTCATACACCAGAAATTGTAGAAATTGTGTTCAGTTTTTCTTTCCCCTTCTCTAAGTCAGCCTTCAGCCTGCAGCAAGGCCAGAGGTTTCTCAGGTATCACAGGAGCAGCCCCTTTCCTCTGCTTCATTGCTCCTTCACTCCAGCAGCAATTCCTCTGCCTCTGAAGTCTGTCAGCTTTTCTTGCCAAAGAGAAAGGAATGACAAAAGCATTCAAAGAAAAAGAAAAACAGAGAGATCCCAAGCCTCATGTGTGACATAAAGCAAACAATTCACATGATCTTTATTTTTGTAACCCTCGTCCTCCTCTCACCCTCATGCCTGTTGTTATCACTCAGCATGTTATTGTTATTACTTCAAATTTGTTTTTAAAAGTGCCTATCCAGTGCTGGAGGTGCCTGAATACACACTGAAAATATACAAAACATATGTCCAGCTTAGACCCTGTGTTCCCCGAGGAAGGGCTGGTACCCCTGCAGTGCACTCAGCACACTTATGGCATGAACAAATTATGAACAATAATAATAAAGAATAACTTGTGCCTATTTATCTGTTTGGTCTATGAAACTGATCTGTCAATGACCCTGAAAACTCTCGGTGACACACACTGTGGTGGAGTTAAAACCAACTTGCTCTTTCCATTAATTTTTTTTCCAAAAGCTTGAGTCAAAATCCCAGGGTAGGTGACACAGGGCGACCCTCCTGCTTTTGATGTGAATGGGAAAGGATTTGTCTTTTTATATCAAAGCTAGCTGGGAAGAGGAGGTGGGTGGCCATGAAAGGGAAAAGCCATGAAATTATCTCCATTGGTTTATAAGAAACAGCCATTCGATGGGATTTTGGGAGGGGGAAACCTTGTGAAAAATGTGCTGGTGTGATTCCTCTGGAGGCCGGCACATCTGAGCCAAGGCTGGGATGGAGCAGGGGGGGCAGGAGAAGTTCTTCCCTTAATTGAGAACACACTTGTTTGCAGAGTTCAATGTCGGGAACTCAACACTGTTTTGAAAGGACAGAGCACTGTGTAGGTGTCGGAATTCAGAGGAGGCAGAACAAAACCGGGTGGAAAAAGGCAGCTGTGATGATTTAAATCTCTGAACACCTTTAGCCAGTTCCCTTTCTGTGCCCCACCAACCGGCCCTGGCTCTTGGCTGAGCTGGGAGAGGCAACCCCAGCTCCTCCTGACCTTCTCCAGCAGCTCCTTCCTCCTGCCTGCAGCCAGCCTGGCCCCCGGGGCAGCCACAGCCCCTTCCAGGGCTGCTGCTGGAGCAGAACACAAGCCCAGCAGAGACAGCCCTAAAAACCAAAAAGCTCTTTACAAGCCAGGTAGTTTTCATTACTAGGGCAATGTTTCTATACATTGGTGGGAGTTCTGTCAAAAGACAGAATCCAAGGAGAGAGGCTGAAGGTCATTATCATCCTCGTGATTCAGAGTTCAGTTGCTGCTGCTCTGGTGCAATGACAGTTTTGTGTTCCTGCTTTTGACATCAACAGGTGAAGACAGTTCTGCAGAACTCAAATCAGATTAAATTTACCTAAATGGCACCCTTATCTACTAGATGTCTTTTTAAATGCATTGCAACACTGAAACAGAGTAAAACATTGTAAGAAATGAGACTTTTACCCAAAGGTTGTAATATTCCTAGTCCTAATCAATAAACTAGTAGACCTAAGTCAAAGTATTGAAGTAGGATTAGTTGTAAACAGGTGATTGTTATTGAAAGCCAATTATACTGTCCAGCTATGGCCAGTTCTAATGACCAGGTATGGCTGAACCTACTGAACCAGTGCTGCATATTATTCTGACCACAATATTCTATAATAACTCTATAATTATAATTCTATAATATTTTTTTCCTAACATAAGTAATTTTGCTTGTTCAACAGTTATTTTCTCCTTGCAGAAAGTAAACTCTCTTTTGTCATAGCTGACCTGGCAGCAAACCAACAATACAGAACTTCTGACGTAAAGAGAGACAAGCATGTACCGCTGTGATAAAGGATAAAAGGCACAAGGCAGACAGCCAGGATCAGGTATTCTTCTGCCTGAGTCTCTTTATCTCATCTTTTATGTCTTGAAGTGTGGCTCCTCCTTCCCATCACTGTACAGTTTCACTTCTATTTTATCAGAGGAATTCAGCCAGAAAAGAGAAAACAGGAACGAGAACATTCCGACTGTGAAGATAATTAGCAGAGTTTTACATATTAAATTAAATGACTAAAGCTCCTGTAAGTCTCAGCTGGGGTGAGCCAGCAGAATACCAAGGGCTCAGGGACAGACAATTTTCTCTACAACACTGAAGGACAAAATGCATCAATCTCTGTGCTTTAATCACACCTTGGGGATCCCAGCAGGTACCTGGGGCTGGGTCATGAACCAGCACCTCTGGTATCAACACATCCCCTTATCTTGTGCATGCCCTTCCTGCCAACCCAGGACAAGCAGGACTCACCACCAAACCCCACTTTCGTTTAATTATTGTAACAACTCTAATGTGAATCTTAAAATTCACAGGAAGATTTTATTTTTTGCTTTATCTTAAATGTTGCTATGTAGGAAGGGGAAATACTGTGGTACCCAAAGACATGTTACAACTAGTTCTCACCTAATGTCATCAAGATATTTAGGAATAAAAAGCAGTATCACAAATTTCTGACATAAATATTCATTCATCTAAATAGTTGGGAGAAAGGATTGGATTATTTAGTTAAATGCAGCTTCTGGTATTGTCCTGTGGGTTGGTTTGGCTTGGAATCAAATTTGTTTTTCAGATTTAAAAACCCTTTAACTTTCAGTCCAAAAGCTGACATGTTTGCCTACCTCTTACAACCACTAATTTATGTTTTATCAGTTTAAGGGCCAGAATGTAAACAAGTTCAATGATTTTTTTAGTTCGAATTTAAAAGCATAAAACACCTCTCAATGTTTTTGTAGGCAACTCAGTAATACTTAGCATAACTGCTTGTTTCAAACAATGCACTCATGTAATGGAAAAAAAAATAGGAAGAAATTACATTTATGCCTAATCTGATTGCAAATGCTCATGTTATACTCAGATAAAACAATCAGATAGAGGTGTTGCTCCACTAACATTTATGAGGAAGGAGGTTATCAGTGTAACCAGGCTGTGGAGAGAGGGGTTAGAGTCAAGAAACTTCATCCAAATTTGTGGTATTTCAGCTCTGAATTTCTCATCCCCTTAGGGGTGAGGCTGAAGGATATGGAATCTGGATCTAGTTCTCAATTTTGTGGCTTGGTCTCTTTTCCAGTTCCCGCAGAAACATGTTCATCAAGATCTCCTGACATTTCTCAGCATTTTTTTTCTTTCTTTCAATGATAATTTGAAGCAAGCCCTGCCCTTTCCCCCATAACATTATGCTTTTTACATCCCTGCAGCATGTAAACACTAAAAAATGCAAGCATAGCAACTCAGCAAAATACATAGAAACAAATGTTAACAGAACAGCCTTTTTCCACGATTTTATAGGAGTTCCACAGAGCTGGGATTGCACACACAAACCAGAGCAGAGTTACACATAAACCAGAGAGTGGTGAACAAAACCTCTGTGATTCTGTGCACTGAGATTACTGCATAGGAGATTTCAGTGCTGTCCCTCTAATGAATCATTCTGCAACAGTGGGTCTGTGTGCAATGCTAATTATGGTGATTATAGCAGTCAATGCCTTCAGAATGTGGGTAAAAGCTTCATGGAAACGGGTAGTTTGACTCCTAAAAAATTACCAGTCCTTTAAAAATTGCTCCAATAAAAGGAAAATGTGGACGAAAAAATAGGCTCCCTTCCAAAAGATGGAATCAAAGCCCTGATACCTTTTATCATTGTTTCATCATAGCTAATAAAATTTCCGTAATTATCCGAGGACACTGAAGCCTTTTATCTGTGATGAGTGACACAGCGTTGTGTGTCTGGAGTCAGAAAGGTAAATACAATACATGCCTGTGACAGCATCTCCAGAAACAAAATAAACAGTGATCCAGTTACAGATGGATACTGGCATAATCCTGAAATTGTCATTTCCCCTTCCAAGCTGTGCACCTTCCCACCCACCAAAACCACCATTGACCTGTCTAGTTTAGCTCCTACCCAAGCTCCTGCAGAAAGCACCTTCCAAAACACCTTTTTTTGTGTGTGTTTAATCACTAAAGTAGCCTCATCATTTAATCAAAAGCCTCTGCTTTAATCAGTGATCACCTTCCACTGCAGGCTCACAAGAACAGAGAGCATTCCTCTGTAACGAGCCTCCCTCCTGAAAAATGAGGGATTGTGTAGACACTGAAGGCTGAAATTCTCCCAATTTGCCCCAAGGGATGCCAAGTGCAGCTCAGACAAGTACAAAGGGAACCTGTTCTTGCTGCTTTTCGACTGTGGCCCTACTTAAATTGCCCCGAGAGTTTCATATTTCATTCTCCTAAGGTTACTGTCTCAGGCTTTTCTGTAGAAAACATTAAGGATGTAGGCCTTACTTTTAACCAGCTTCCCTGGGAATAAGACTGGGCTCATAATCTTACAGTAACAACTCATGTTTGGTATTGTCCCTTTTCCATGCATGAATCACCCAGCCAGGTCTTTAGAAAGAGCTCCTAATTTAATTTATTGAGATATATATACACACATAAACACACACACACAGAATGGAAAGATGGAAAAATCAAATAAAACCAAACTTCATACTGCACAAAGAGTTATAATCTTAAAATTCCACGTTATTCTTAGACTTTTCATTAAAATTCTTGCCATAATCTTAGAAGGCACAAGCCAGTAACAGACCTTGTGCAGGAGGATCATTTGATCCACTGTTGAAATGCTGCCGCTTCGGAGTGGAACAGAGCATCTGGTTTACACATCAGAATAGTTGGGGACATGAAATGAAGGTTCTTATAACCACCTGAAGCTGTAAAGGAAAATGCAAGTAAAAGGAATTTTAATTAGCTGAATCCCTACAGCAAGAGCCCTGGGAACGCCGATGGATAAAGCAGGTAAGCTCTGCTGCTGCTGTTTTGACTCTTCTGACAAGCCCCGAAATCATTTCATCTTGCCTCTAAAACATGTTCTCACCTGGCTCAGCTGAAGACCGAGTCTCCTGAGGCTGCAGAACTGTGCCAGGTTTAATGAGGGACAAGTGGCAGCAGTGCTGTGCTGGCCATGGTGGCTGCCACTGGAGCGGAGCTGGGTCCTGCCTGTGGCTCAGGGACACCCCGGCCTTTCTTATTCTGATTCGTTTTAAAAGAAATATGAAGCATTTGTGAGACAGAAAAAGAGAACTGATTTTCAAGGGTAGGCAGAGTGCAGAGTCTTGTTTCCCTCCCCTCCCTCCTCTTTGACAGCCCCAGGCTCTCTCCCCCTGAACAATCCCGTAACAGATCCCGTAACTCCAACTGGAAAAGGCTGCTGTTCCCAGCATGGGAGAAGAGGAAGAAAAAAATGACACCCCAGCCTACTCTGTCACCACATAGAGATGACAAATCCTGGCTGGGGTGATCTGAGACGTTTCATACAGTCTCCAGCAAATTCAGCTGCATCCCTGGGTCCTCACTGGCACTGTGGCCCAGGCAAATAAAGAGAATATTGCCAGCACGGCCTCTCACCCAGCAGATGTGCAGCTCTCGCTGCTGCTGCAGATACAACACAATCCATGTGCAGGGGATGACTACAATTTAATTTACACCAGTTGTAGCACAGAAATATAAGCCACCACACAGAGCTGAAATCATGGGCTGGTGCCATCTGTATGTAATTGTCAGGGTTACGTTTTCCATTACATTTTCTGCTGTAGGAAGGGGAGGATATACAACTGGGTAGCAATCATAACAGTCAGGGCTTGCAAAATATCAGTCAGAAATCACACTTTGGTTTGCTAAAGGGGTGATTTGCATTTCATTCTGACACGTCAGAGTGGTCTATTTCTAAACAATGTCAGAGAAAATGAGATGAAATTCAATTTTTATTCCAAATACTGTAAAGCAATAGGCCAAACAGATGGACAGGTATGGCATTACTTCATCTGTGGCATGCTAAGCTTGGCCATGGGCCTGCAGAGCACAAATGTTTCAGCAGTCCTCAGGGGTTAACAGGCAGCACGTTCAGTGAGGCCCAGAAATTAAAAGATCTAGCAATTTTTGCTTTTTTCCTTTAACCCTGCAAGAGGCTGCTAGGCTGGGAAAGCAGCTAGCTAGACTAATCAGCTTGGCATTTTTAAAGGAAAACTTCTGAAAATGTAATTGCAACAACTGAAAAACAACCCAAAATACGTTAAGCCTAAAATAATTTCTTTTGTTGCACGTATTTCCTTGGAAAGTGAATACTTAAAAAGACACTGAATATTATATACTTTACCAAGTCTTTAATCTGTTTGCATGCCCTAAAGAATGCTCTAGGAGATTACAACTAGAAACAGAGCATACAGTTCCATGAATATTTTCTGTAGCATCAAAGCCACCTGAAAAAGGTCCTGATGGACTCCACATCACCTTCCCTTTCACACCCGACGTGCCCTTGTCCTGCAGTTCACCTCTGAAGCACCAAGTTCCCTGAACCTCTGCTAAAACCCAGCCTTGAACAGAGTATTTTCCTTCCAGAATCCCTGATGGCATCAGCTCCTGCAAGGGAGTCCTACACAGGGATCTGCAGAGAAAAATAATTTTTAAGCACGATTCTGCTGCGTATATTTATCTAACAGTCGTGAGTTATACTGATGAAGCCAAGAATTTTCCAGTCCCCTCTAAAGTTTGCCCAGGTTTTGTGAGGACAGTTTTTTCCTGTGAGCACTTTTTTGTAAAACCTCAGATTT
Organism: Picathartes gymnocephalus; assembly: GCA_013390045.1. NCBI lineage: Eukaryota > Metazoa > Chordata > Aves > Passeriformes > Picathartidae > Picathartes > Picathartes gymnocephalus. The sequence continues at coordinate 28,251 of WEKY01050124.1, forward strand.
GCAACTGCTCTTTGCATTCATAGCCAGAAAAAGGGGAAAAGGAAAAACTACCCAAGCACAAACCATGTGCTACAAACTGTCTGTGCTGTTTGACAAAAAGAGTCTTGGATAGGCCAAAACAGGGATTAATTTCTTCAAAACTCTGACCTCTGACTCTCCCCTCAGGTCTGGAAATACCAACACTCCAGGAGAGAAAAGTTCTGCAAAGCATTCACAGCCCAAAACGAATATACCTGTCCTGCCCAGCCCCTCTCCGACCTCTGTCAAGATAAGCATTGTGGCCAATGTGCTCTTGCACTTAGAAAAGTCTACAAAAAACACTTTCACAAACATTTGCCCATCCATCACTCTTCAGAACAAAATCTCTGGCAAAACTGTTGGCAGCAAGACCTTGATGGATAGGGACAGGATGCCCTTCCAGTGAAATCCAAGAATTTCAGCATAATTGTTTTAACTGTTGAAGTGGCTTTTTAAGCAAGTGATGCATGTGAGATACTACAGAAAAGTAAATTTTGTTATGCTGAGGTTAAGAAATTATTAAATACCTGCTAGACATGTGTCAAAACCCCCAAACAACTCAGGCCTCCAGCATGTAAGGGTTAAACTCCTGTCCCCTTAATGTTTGGTTGTTAAATGCTTCCAGAGAGCCTGGAACTACAACTGGGCACTGCACACTCTGAGCTAACTGGCAGACAAGTGTTGCTTTAGGCTTAGAAACGCTGTCTTTTCGCTTCTGGGTTTATTCCAGCTTAATCCAGCTACAAATTGTTGTCTTGCAAAGCCTGCAGCTTCTTTTAAATGCCTTCCTCCTTCTCCTCGGAGGCTGTAATTACCAGCAATTACCATTCTTGTTTACCAGGGGCCATTTCAGAGCGGTGTCAGTGCGTGTGTTTGTGGAAGGGATGGAGCCTTCATGAAAAGCTGCTTGAGCTGGCCCAAAGCTCTCGGGAAGGGTAAGACAAATTGGTGTGGAAAACTGAGAGATCTGGTTCATGCAGAGGGGAGCTGAGTATTAAGACAAAGCACAAAAATGAAATATCTGGGTTTGCTTCATTTCTTTGGAAGACCTACCACAGAGTTGTTTCCCCCACCTGATGTAAATAATTGCTTCTGCAATGCTCAGCCATTCAGAGGCTGTTGTGTTGGAGCAGTTGCAGGATGATAAAGTACTTCGGAGATAAGTTTATATAAAGAGAAATTAGAGCTATCCTGCCAGAACAGTGACTCAGCCTAATGTGTGAGTTTATAGGCTGCCCTGGTCTCCAAAATCATCCTTCAAGTCTTGGCAGCAAGCACCAGGTGAACATTGTGTTCTTCACACGGAGCATCAAGTTCCTGGGGCTTTGGCTGTCTGCAACACGTGCTGGGAGAGGTGCTGCTGCACGGGCAATTAAACCCTGCTCTGCCTGGAGCAGCAAAGCCCTCTGCTGAGTTTCTGGGCTGTTTGGTGCCTTCAGCAGCTGCAAAGATCCTTCAGAAATAAGGATACAGTTCCATGAATCTCCAAGGAGATGCTGCATTTCCCAGGAGTGTTATGCTCTGGTCTGTAAGAGGAGGTGGGAGTGCTGCCAGACGAGAGGCAGGGTGGGATGAGGGTGTCTCTGACACACACACACCAAGGCACACTCACAGAAATGAGCTGGCTGCACGAGCCACAGCTCCAGGAGAGTGGGGAGGATGTGATGAGGAGCTGCTGTGAGGCCCAGAGGAGCTGCCTGGCACCAGGAGTGTGCTGAGGACACCTGGCCATCACCTCCTGCTGTGAAACCAGCAAATCATCAGTGCAGGAGGGGACCAGAGAGTCCTGTCAATGCTTGTGACACACTCACAATCCTGTTTCCTCAGTGCAAGTGCTGCCTCAGAGATTTGCTGGTGCCTGAGACAGTAAAATGTGCCCTCTGCTCATGGCTCAGCCTGTCCTGCAGGCCAGTGCGGTGACTTCTGTGTCAAGAAGGAAAACAGGCAGTGACAGAAGAGAATTCTCAAATTAATGGGTAGAAGAATGTGAAGCAATATAAGTTCTTTTCTGCTTCGTGACTTTATATCTGCCATATATTTAAACTCCTCATAAACTCCTATTTTCTTTCAAATAACAAACCAGAGGCTAATAAAGTGTGGCAATAAATTGTTTTCTGTGAGTCTCTATACTGAGCTTTTTACCTTTCTGTAGAATTTTAGTACCTGAAACCCCAAAACTCTGGTGATTGAAAAGAAGGAATAAATCCAGCCACAGGTGACAGTGCACAAGTACATGAATTTAGTGCTCCAAGAGCTCCCCACTGTCCCTCATGGCAGCACTGGGATGCTCAGACCCATCTGCAGCCACTGGCACTCCCTGGCATCAGTCTATTGCTTTTTTTTTTTTTTTAATTCTCTTTTTCCTAAAGGCCTATGAACCCCTCTTCAGTACTCTTCTGCATCTACTGCTTCTGAAAAATAAAATAATAAATTGGACTTTGGTAAACTACAGAAATACTTTACTTAGAAACTCAAGGAGAAGCTTTTAATTTCTCCTACATATCCATTCATGCTATTTTTCTTATTTTCCTTCCCTTTCTCCTCACCTATGAGCTACACATAACCCTGCCAGTACCAGTTCTTTAACCTCATCTGAGCAAGCTTCCCCTGAGCTGTACAAAGGCAGAAACACAGCAACTGCTCCCACTGGAAGATCACAAGTCACAGCAGCAGTTGCTGAACCCCCTCTGACAATGATTAATTAATGCCTACACTGAGAACATCTGAGCTCTTTTATAACCTTAGTGCATATTATTAATAATAATATTTATTCTTAATTTACAGTAGTCTAGGAAAAAACCCTCACATCCCTTTAATGTGCATGACAAGACAAAAACATCCAAAATAAGAGAGAGAAAAGCAGCAATTTGGATCAGTAGTATTTCAGAGCCTGCTTCAACACCCTTTGCTCACATGACATGAGACTCATTTGCAGGAATACTTGACATGGTTAAGCAGTCAGGTTTTGGAGCCTTTTAAAAAGTCTGAATCTTTGCAAAACCAAAAAAATTTTTTTGATTTTGGTACAAATTTTGAATGAAGCCAAGCATTGTGCCCACACCAAAGGCTCACCATGGATTTTCAAGTTCATGAGAATTCCTTTGTCCCTTGCTGTGTCTACTTGTCTTGAAGTACAACTGAAGGTCAGTTTGAGATGAAATGTTTATCTACAGCTTGGTTGGGGTTTGAGCCATGTGAGTATTTGTTTTCAGATATGGAGGTATAAAAAAAAGCTCTAAAGAAAATGCTTCATTCAAGTCATGAGGGGAGATAATGTAATGGGCTTTAAAATATGCTGCAATTTAAAGCTTAGAAAAATGTAGCTGTGAGGCATTCACTGAAATAACAACAGGAACACTAATAATAACAAAAAATAATAACAACAAGGACACAAATGGGAATGCCAGTGTGCATGTAGGAAAACATTACCAAGCTGTGGAGTAGCAACCCAAAAATTTGAAACAGAAGAAGAAAAAAGCTCTAGATCTGTAGCAATATTTGGCAAGCAGGATTTGGCACTTTGGACTCAACATGCTTTTCTAGTTAAGAGTGCAAACTACACTATTTGTACCAGAGGGGAATGACTCTTTGGGATGCAGCTGGAGGGAGAGTAAGACTCTCCTGAACAGCCATGTGGGCTTCAAGTCTGCCTTGAGAAAAAAGCATTTTCCAGAGCTTAAATCATCTCATGTCCCCTCTCTCCTGCCACTGCCCCTTCCGTGTATCATCCCTACTCTGATTTTTCTCCTGGCTAAAGGGAGAACACTGGGTTTGGTTAGAAATAACAGCTTGGCTCAGTTGTTGTCACTTGGCCACTCCGAGAGTGGCAGTGCCTTCCAGACACTCCTGTTCCAAGAGCACAGGTTGCTGTTGCCTCACAAAGGGTTATTGTAGCACAGCACCTTCCTCACCCAGAGTTCACTGACTCCCATCCATCTCTCTGCGGGCACCAATCAGATAACCATGAAAACATCCCATATTCCAGTTATTAAGTGCCCCAGAACTGTGGTTTTGTCTTTCGGGCTTGAGTACATTACAGGTTGTAAAGAGCTTTCCAGCTGTAGGTGGAAGATGCAACAGAAGCTGAAGTAATTCTATTTTTCAAGTGTGGGGTGCAGGTGAATTCAATTACAAAGCAGAAAATTCAGCTGTGATTTAGTCATTACAAAACCCTATTGCAAATGCAGGGGAGGGGACTCATCAGCGTTGTGGTGAAAGCATGAAACACCCCAAGAAACAAACCGGACAACTGCTCCAATCATAAAAATGGAAAAAAACCTCATGGGAATTTAATAAAATAACATAACCTCAGCATTAAAACGACTGAGGTGTTTCATAGGCGAATGTAATGCTCAAACCACCCTTCCCCAGCCTCAAGAAAAACCGTGCGCTGCAGCAGTGCTGAGAACTCGGTGCAGTGGATTTTCCAGAGCGCAGAGAGCCAAGAATAATATAACATCAGCAGACAGACTTCAAAGCCCTGCTCCTCCACTCACTCGCTGCTCCTGTGCATCCCTCCGGTGCCAAAGCACACAGGGATCGTAGGGCTCTGCTCAGCAGCTGCTCGGCGTGTTTGACACGTTTCCCAAACTCTTACAGCACTTGTAAAAGAAGTTTCCAATAGAGGCAGTGCTTTGACCGTAGCATTTACAAGAACCAAAGATAAAAACAAGAGGGAGTTTTGTTTATTGATTGACTGACACAATTTGCAGCTAGTTCCTGGAAAAAGGCATCACTGTAATTGTGCAGAATGTTTTCCTGTGGGACTGCAGATGTTCACAGAAGTACAAGGGAAGACTTATTGCTCTGGTAGGGAGTAAAGTCATTTTGGGAACCATCTACAGATAATGACAACAAAGACTCACTAACTCAGAGCATTAATTACTTTATGAGCTTCAGGTTGGCAAAGCTGAAAACATCCTCATTTAAGATCAATTCTGTTTTCAGAGACAATAAATTCATACTCCAGCTACAAAGACTTTAAGAAGTGAGAACACTTGGTATCAGTCTGTGTGAGCAGCATATTGGCACAACAAAGATTTCCAATCAAAACTGAAGACCCAAACACACAGAAGCATAGCTTCAACTCCTGTGCTATACCTGTAAGTACCAAATTTTCCCGAGGTTTAATGGTGTGGGGTGTGGAGGGCTGGGGAAGGGAGGCAGTGACCCTGCAGAAGGGTCACAGGGCTCTGGGTGCTGCTCTGGCAGCCAGGATTTCAGAGTGAGGTCACTGCAAACTCACAAATGCACAGATTTTAATTTGCAGATTTTTAAAGAAGCCCCAAACCTAAACCAGATATGAGTTAAGATCATAAATTTTCATCTGGGTTGTTATTACTATTTTTAGTTTATCAAGTGTCTGAAACTGTGTGGGAAAGAAAAGGGATAGAACCCCTACCCTAAAAAAAGTACCACGAGCACTACCAGGGCCAAGTGATGTTTTGCAGCCTCCTGTGGCTGCCTAATGAATCAGGGCTGAATTCACAACCAGGAGCAGATATCCAAGCCAGGTCACTGTCACAGAGCTTGGATGAACATCACAAAATACTCACCCTGATCACCCCCATCACCCAACCCCAAATATCCCATTGCTGCCTGCTCAGGTTGGATGGGAAGCAGCTTGCATTACACTGGAGCTGATTTTTTTTTCCCCAAGTTTAATAAAAGGTAGCATCAAAAATTCATTCTCACCCACAAATGCCACACATAGCCAGCAGCATGAGCTGGCAGGGATGCTGGAGATTAGCTGTGCTCCCTCCAAGGCTGCACTTCCAAATATTCCATTTAGGCCATTGAGGTCACATCAGTCCTCATGCTCCCTGACAACAAAACTGGGGTGAGGGAAACTGATCTTGGCTCTCATTTTGGTCCATTTTGGTTGCTTTGCCCATTTTCATAGGGGTTTATAACTTGGCAGTAGCCTTGGGAGCTCTGGGTTGCATGTAACAGATTAAAGGCAGAAAGCACATTTGCTGAACAGAAGTTCACCAAGGATAACATCTTTTAATATTAAAGCCACCGATAAAAAGTGAAATGCTATAAATAATAGAAGCCATATGAGCTGAGGTTAAAAACCAGGGTCCTTGAGGGTGCCCTGATGTTCAACACTTGAGAGTTTTCCCACCAGCTCTGCCACTGGTGTATTTTATTCATCAGTTTCCCTCAGCTGTAAAACACAATGTGGTTCTCATGCTATGAAACTGTTCTGTATTTAATGGGTTACAGGTTTAAAATGCTTTTAACTTGTAAGCCATATACATGCAGCACTGAGGCACCTTCAGTTTTAAATAGACAATGACTGACATTCATTTCATGTGTGACAATTTCCAGTGGCATTTTAGAGAAACCAAACCACGGAAGGCATCAAGGCTTGGAGGACACCTAAAAGCTTGTGGTGTGAAGCAGTGTGATTAGGAATGAGAATCTGGCCTCTGCTACATTGTTAGGGGTTTGCTGAGAACCAAGAGTTTTATCAACATTTGTGTGGCTAAAGTTCACATGGATCCTTTAGTTTGATCAGACAAGTGGTGGCCCAGGTCCTGTTTGCAGCTACTGCTCCTGGAAGACCTCTGAAGGACCTGCTCAAGTGCTGAAAGGTTTCCCACTCACATCAAGAGACCAAGAGAAGAGGAGCAGCTCCAGACAAGAGGCTTTTGAACTTCAGAATGTGCCTTCCAAAACCACAGGAGCTGTGATCATCCTTTCCTAGGAGTGGGACCACAGACTGCACCACCAGGATGTCCTCACTGCTGACCCTGTTCTTTCCATGCTCTGATCTCCTCAGAACCCTGAAATCTCAAAACCCTGCTCTCAGTCCAACAAATAACTCCAAATGATGCCAGGGCCTTTCTGACACTCGTCCTTTTAAAGCCTTCCTTTCTCTTTAGGCACTTTGGAGTTGTTAATTTATAGCTTTTCCTGACCCAAACATCTCATGGGTGTCCAGCTTCTCTGGTCTTTTAAAACTAACCTGTTCTGAAGTGTGTTTTTGATGATATTCCTTCAGCAAGTACACGTTAGTGCCTTGTGTGTAGATAAATAATGATTTTACTTCAAACAGAAAATTCAAACCTTGTATACTTGAGATACAACTTGCCCCCAAAATTAATTATCTACACATGTCCAGCTGGAATTTCACTTTCTTCACACAGGGTGCTTAAGCATAATAGAAACTAAAACAATTATTTATACCACAGACTGGAATTGCTTGGGTAGAACAATGAGAATGTTCTAAAAAACATGTTTTTAAAGATAAAGCCAACTAGCTGTTCAGCTTCAAATGTAGGTTTTGCAATAAAAGACATTCTACAAAACATTATACCATTGGAAATGCTTTAAAGAAATAAATTGAATTTAGAAAGTTCATAGTTATTTTTGTGAAGGGAAATGTGGTGGGGAGTTTGGATTCAAGATTGCACGACATCATAAGTCTTGGAATACTTGGAATTCTTGAAAGACAGTGGAATTTCCAGAGGACTAAAAGAAAGCTGGTGCTATGCCAGTTTTCTAAAAAGGGTAGGTTGGACAGTCTGGCAAAGACAGCCTGGTCAGCCTCGCTTCCCAGACAAGAAAATACAGGGCTAACAGCAAGAGTTTCAACCCATGCAGCTCAAAGCACATTTATAAATAATCCAAATCAATGCAGGTTTACAGAAAACTCTTTTGGCTGAACGTCAGCAAAAGCTGCTTATTGAGAAGCCAGAAACACAAAATCAACATGGTAGATATTAAAAGGATTTAAAATTAGTTAAATGACAGCATTGTCATTAAGTGGGGAGTCAGAAACGTCCCTGCCTATTGAATCCCAGAGTTTGAGACTGCATTAACACGTTCGATTGTTAACTGGAAGAAACAAACAATAAACATCGCCCGAAGATGAGTGCAAAGAGCACTGTGGGAGGAGGAAATCGGCAGAGATTGGTCACTGATTGTGATCTGCACCACGTGGGAAGCTGAGCAACAGCAGCAGCCCCAGTGCAGCCAAATCCCGTGTCAGACACTCAGCCTCCAGCCCTCCTGCAGGGGCTTCCCTGTGCTCCACAGCCACTCCAGACCCCCTGCAGGGATCCCACTGGATAACCCGGTTAACCAGGAACTCCCAAAGGTGGAATAGCCCACATGGGAAGTGTGGTTACATCATCTCTGGGTATGGTACTGGTGCAGGTACCACCCCAAAATTTGGTATCAACAAAATCTGCCTTGATCTCATTCCATTTGATTAAGGATTAAAAACTAAATTTGTGCTGGGTAAAGGAGTCTAGGAGCAACATTGGTTTAACTTATTAAGGAGAGGATTCTGTGCTAACTTTTTAGGTACCTAAAAAAAGAGAAGAAATCCAAGAAGAGGAACATTTCAGTCTAGAGACAAGAATGCTTTTAAGTCCAGTGGCCACAAATACAGAGTAGGAGTTAAGGAGCAAATTTAGACACTCTGGTTACCAACTATTGGAATAAGTGAAGACAGACTGTGATGATTCAGTGGAAACTGTAAGATCAGGACTCTTCCTGTTCAACGGGGATTAAGCCTTGTGATCCATAACTGCTGTATGTGACCAGAGGAGTCCACTTTTGACTACAATCTTTATGATCTATAAATCTCCAGATCACATCACCTTCCCAAATCTAACAAATGGCAGAAATGCCCAATCCAGCCACATCAGAGGAGCAGGGTAAACAGGGCAGAGGCATCAAGGCATTTATTAATGTGTAACCTGGCCTGTGCTTCCCTGTGTCTACATGGAACTGCTCTGTGCCATCAAAGAGAACCCAGCCAGAGGAGTTTTTTTTGTCAACACTTGAGCAAAATAAAATTTGATATTACCTTCAAGAAAAAACCAACACGACGTGATTTAAATATTCATATTTTAGTAATACAGAATGTTTTTATTACTAACACATGCAAAGAAAATATTGCAATGTTTATGCGAATATCACATGCTTTAATAAACAGTGATAGAAGTTCATATTTGTGTTCATTCTTGTCTCTAGAACAAACCTTCTGTGACCTTTCTGGGATACAGAGCATTTTAGACCAGTGTTTATAAAGATCATAGTTACCTAACAGCTCTGAGCTGGTATGAAGGCACATGGTGCAGAATAGGGACTTTATAAATTTTTATGAAAGATCAAAAGAAAAGAGGAAAACAGCCAGCACCAAACAGGCACACATATAATAGCAAATAACAAGGCTGAAGCTGTTGTGACCAACATGAACCCAAGGATGGATGTTGAACTCTTATTCTGAGTGCCCAGAGAAGATGGAGTGAGGACCCTAACTTGGAATTTCCTGGCTGTCGTCAGTTTCGTTACAACCATAACTTGTTTCAACATGTTTTCAGCTTTTAAATTTTTTTCCTCCTCCTTAATATAGTCTAAACTAGACATAAAATGGAAAAAATGTACAATTTCCACTGAGCACTGATGCCTTTGACATCTGCTTCCAAGTGTTATTCATCACCACACAGCGCAACAATCTGAGAGCAAGTACAAGGTACCTTTTGGAAAAAGTGAGTCCCTGGGATTGCTTCTCATAACAAAGCCTCCCTTTCCCCAAGGAATTGCAGCTCTTGGATGTCCACAAAAGAAAAGCACAACAGCCCACCTGCAGTCCTAGCAAGCAGTAGCATCAGCACTGCTGCTTTTTAGGGCCAACCCTCCCACTGCACAGATGGCAGAAGGAATGTTCTTTACTCCATTTTTTAAGCATGGTTTTCCAGTACTTTTTTTAATTGGCATCATTTTATGCTTATGGCAACTTTTACATACAGAGAAAGGAAAGCACCAAAGAGAATTTCGGAAAGGATGAAGGTCCTGATGAGCATCTCTGCCAGGAACCAGATGGCTTTGGGAAACCCAAACTTTGTGTCTCTGCAGCTGGCAGCAGCAGGGTTGCAAATACTACAGAATATACAACTGAGAGTTGTCAGTTTGGGTTCCATCCCTGTGGAATAGGATTCCAAATCCCTACAGCATCAGACTCTTTACATGGAAAGTGCTGATGAAAATGCAGTAAGAAAAGATTTGGGGCCAATCTCACCAGCAGGTTCCCATCTGAATCACAAAGATTTCAGATAACTGCCATGCTATTGCAATAATAAAATGAAGGGAAAAAAAAAAGCCAGTTTCACTGGGAGCAGAGGAACAATGGCTGAGCAAAATCACAATTACAACTAACTTTTCTCTATTAAAAACTCTATGTAGACTATAATAAGATGGGTATTAATGGGTCCCTTTCCAGGTCTTTTCTGTTTTGCTAGGTAAATTTGAAATAACCAGCAGCTGGAATTGGCTCTCTTGATATTGGCCCATCATGGCTCCATCAAAAGGAGCTGTTTAGAGCTAACACTATTCTCCCTTTGAAATCTCCTCTTTCCATACCAACTGAATTGTCCTTTGTTGAGTGCAGGCAATTAAGGATGATTCATATAAAAAAAGAAAGATCTGACTCTGCCAAATTATTTTTTCTCTTTAAGATAATACTTGATTGCATGCTAATTCTAAGCATCATTCTAAAGGGGTAAATGACAGGAAAATTAAGGTTACAGTGATGTTTATAATTTATTTTTACTCTCTGCACAGAGTTGTCATTACAGGAAGTTTAGGCTTCATACTTTGACTGCAAAGGCAGAGAAGTGCAGAAAGAGATGTGGATCTCCTTTGTCATAGACACCTCACTGAAACCAAGGATGTTCTGGGGAATTTTTATTTATCTTTTAAATACAGATTATCAAAAACAAGTGATGGCAGTTACCATTGGTAGTTTCATAGCTCCTTACTTGCCGATGTGCACAGCAGTAAAATGAATTTGGACAATCTCTGGGACTAGTCATAAGTCAAGCCCCAAGCCTGTGAACAGCTCGCTGCTCTGGTTTCACACTGGTCCTGTGTGGGACACTCACACAAACTGTGCTGCCAAGACCTCAGCCAAGGGCTACAGAAATCCAACAAGTCATGCTCAATGTCACTCTTTTGAAAGAATCTGGGCTCTGACCTGGGGTGCAAATTAACTTCAGCATGCTCTCTACAAAGTGTTGACATGGAGATATTACTTAATTCTTGTACAGCAAGGGTGACTTGTATGGATCATTTAGGACTGTCAAAACAAACTGTTCTGTGACTAAGGGCTTGCTCCATGTGAGCTGTGCTTGCAGGATTAAGTTATTGGGGAAGAAACCACGAGCCTGTTGCTCATACGTCTGGGGAACAGGTCAATTTAAGATCCTCTAACGCAAAAAAGTGGGTTTTTTTCAAGAAGAAAATATTGCATAAATATTTTTAAAAGGAAAAAAGTGAGGCTGTTATAACAAAATCATTTTAGCTGCACTCTGAGGTGAACAGACTGGTCAAATAGAACAACAGCAACCAGCTATGCCAGTGCTCATTGTAGGGCTTCATTCTCCTTTGTATTAATTTTGAAATGAAGCAGTTTGTTTATCTGCCTTTGCTCTCCACTCAGGAATACCAGCTCACTGTGCTGACAAATCCAAGTGTACTCCATTAGTCCTGGTGCTGTAGTGGCACACTGGCTGAATTCAGAACAAGCTGCAGGGCAGGGTCAGGTGCTTGAGGACAAATCCTGGAGTCAACACTGAAAACTTTGATATTTTAGAGGACAGAGACAGGAGGATTTAATTGTTTGCAGTGAGCAGTAGGAGGTTTCTCCTCTCCCATAGCAAACACAACTCTCCTGCTAACAGTTTCCAGGCAAACACCTATGAGTAAAGCTCATTCTGAAGTACTAATAGAAGATTTTTCTAGAAGACCTTACTAGATTTGAATGGAAGAAAGAAGGTACTTGGCAAGGTGACTAAACATGGCAGCACATAGAACAGACTGGGAATTGGCTTATTTAGGGAATATCAGCAAAAATTTTGGATCTAAACCCCCAGACAACACACTTTGGTCCAGGGCACACTTCAAGGAGTAGGGGAAAATTCAAATAAATTATTAAATAAAACAATTGGACCAGACTAGCTGGTTGATAGGCTATTTTGTTTTTTCTCCCAGGAGACCCAGGTTGTTGATGACCCTTTGACAGTAGAGGTGCCTGATCTCAAATACAGCTCTGCATTAAATCCTGCAAACAAGAAATTGCAGTGGACTGAAACCCCCCTTGGCACACATGTATTCATCACAGCCTGGGCCAGTCTGCAAAGGCCAAAATTCCCCTTTAGCTGTAGACAAAGAGTCAAGAGACATTTGCTAGGAACAATTGTATTTTGCTTATAAAGTCAGGTGTCCTCCTGGTTTTGATACCCGTAAGACATCCACTCCTATTGCACAATTTAAATTCTACAGGTCAGTGACATGGGCTTCCCAATGGATACAGCACAGATCCAACAATAGTCTTTGGTTCCTGTCCTAAGACAAAGTGAACATCATTCTGCACTATTAAGTTGCCTATAAACCACAGCTGGACAAAAATGAAAACTTACTTCATGTTGCCTTTTAATGCAAATGTGATGTTTCATTTCTGCCCAGACTCATTACAGAGTCTACAGAAAATGGAGCTCACCCCCAGATGTGGGGCTAGAACAGCTCTAGGCAATTTAACAGGTGTTAATCCCAACAGGATTTTGCAATCTCCAACAATAGAGACTCTCTTTAAAGAATCTCTCCCAGTGAACAATTATCAGCATTTTAGCAAGTTTCAAAAATCTCTAAATCTGGAATTCTCTTACCTGCTGGTTTTTATTCTGTTTCTTTGCTTAGAGCAGTGGTTTTTTGTTCTTTTTTTGTCACGGATATCTCTCATATTTATAACCATTCTCTGCCAGAGACAAATGTCAAAACAGCAGTAAACATGTTGCATGTTTATTAAATGACTCTGCTGTTGATAAACCCCCAGTTTAATCTGCTCCTTTCTTGCAATAGACTAAAGAGCCTTTAACTTGCACAAATCAGTGTCTACCACCCTTTCTGTCTTTGCTTCATGCTTTGTTAGGGACCTGCAAGTTCTCCATCAGCCACCATTTTAAATTTGTTGGAAGTCCTTCTCTACCCCAGCAGCCCAGGGGTCACCAATTTTCCAAATTGCATCTTTTTTTACTCTGGAATATGGCAGCAAAAAGAGCCCCAGGACCAAAAGTGCCCCTTACACCTCACAGAGAGCAGCTTTGCAGAGAGTAAGACCAAACCCAGGGTGTATTTTTCACACAGCCAATGGTAACTCTGCTACTCACAGCTCCAAAATACTCTCAACAAGTGATTCAGAACAGACTTGAGGGTGTTTGTGAACTACAATGTCAGGGTCTGAGTTTCTGTGATTTTTGAAAAGACCTGGGAAATTAGGAACAGGAGCACCACCATCTCCTTGAGACATCTAAACCCTTTCCAAAGTTCTCTGAACAGTTTTGTTCTGTCTTTAAATAGAAGAAGGAAAAAGAATTTCACTGTTCTTTTGCCCAGTACATAGTGTGAGTATTACTGTATTTCTGTCCCCTTCCCCTGGAGAGGGCACAGCCACATTCTGGGATGCAAAAAGGGAAAATCGAGTGTGTCATTTCAGCTGTACCTGTCCACTGCTGCTAGACACCAGAAAATCCTCTGTGGAGAGAGAGGAAAAGTAGAGGTTCTGTTTGGCATGACATGAGAGGGATAAACAAAAGGCAAACCATCCCCAAGTGCAGCTGAACAGCTCTCTTAAATTCGTGGTGCAGCCATTTAATCAGAAAACAGCTGGGATGGAAAATCTGATATTTCTTGGCAGTCTGTGTAACATTTTCTTCTCACTGGTGAAAAGTACGACCCTGAGGGTTTATAATTAAGCAGTAATTAATCAGGCATACAAGCACCTCAGCAAATGACACAAAGCTTCAACATCTCTAGACATTCCTCTGCTTCTTTCTGCTTTATCCAAAATACACTGTGAAAATCAGACTCCTGAGTGAGAGATGGAGGGGCTGCCAGGTGAGCCAGGGAAGTTCACAGTAACGCTGCCACATGTGAGCATTTCTGCTCTCCAGCCCATCCACGAGGGGAAGGCTCACACATACAATGGCTTAGTAGGCTTTTGCAGTGTGAAAGAGGATTTGACAAGGACACTGACAAAAACAGGTGCCCCAGAAATCAAATTTGAGTCCAGATTCAAGGCTTTGTTTAAGCTTCAGTTTAGTCTGCAATGAAGGAAGAGCTGCCTGCACAGTCTGGAGCTGAATCTTTCCAGAGATCAAAGTGGCCCAGGAGTCAATATTCAGTTCTAGCTCTTGGAACAAGCTACCAAACAAAAAACCTTCAGCTTTTCACTCAAATTAACCATTGCTTGGGATGATAAAATATTCAAACTCTTCAAAACCCCTCTTCCATTTCTTGGCACAGTATCCCCATCCACTTCGAGTGTCACAGTTGGAACTTTCTGGTAACATTGTCTTTTCTACCTTTTCCTACAACATTTCCATGTTACACCTTTTACAAGAGACACCCACAGACAGAGAAGGAGAATGCAGGTGCAGTTAAACCCTCCATGGTTCTGCTGTGCAGGAAGTTTCCATCACCTCTGATTTTCATTGTTCTGCAGTGGAAAGAACCAGGCCCAGTTGGAATGGGCAGCCTGGGAGCCAGAGCAGTGGCCTGAGATTGGACTCTTTTCAAGTACAAAGACAGATCTTTTCTAGCAATTACTGTTTCTAACTGTTAAGTGGCTTTTGCCACCTCTCAGAAGCTTTGGTGATCTCCTCTGGTGACAGGCAGGTGACTCGTTCATGATTTTGGTGCTTTCTTTTAGCCTGAAACAAACATCTTTCATTCTTGAGTCCTGATGAGATTTGAATCACACAGAGACTGTGATATATAATAATCCAGATAATTATTGGGACTTCAGCTTTTGCAAGGAAATTCTGTATTGCCATTTGCATCCCAAGAGAAGCAGCTGGGAAACCAAAGTGACAGAGAATGTCCTTGCTCTGATTACTGGATTTTCTGGCTCCAACACAGCAGGCTCTTGAATTAGTTGGTATCCACTGAAAATAGCAGAAGAGTTCTCTATTTTTCTGGCAGATTATCAGTGAAATATCGACAAGAACTTCACCTCTAGGTTTTTTGTCTGTAATTCTCCAGAATCAATGCTAATGCTGGCATGGTCTCACTCTTTCAATCACACTGCTGAACAAAGAGAGCAGGGTGAGCACCAACCTCCCTGTGACACACAAGATCCTAGGGAAAGCTTTGACTACAAAAACCTCTTCAAGGAAAATGTTTTGGCTCATGTTCACGTGATAAGTACCACCAAGAAAAGTTCCCTGAAAACCTTCCTGTCGGCAGAAACCCTTCCTGTGAATCCTGTGCCCACAGAACAGGTACCACACTGATAACCAGCTGCTCTCTGGAACCTCTTGGATGATCATCTTTCAAACCAGACACAGAAATATCAGCTGTTGGGACGGCCAACTAAAGCTAAGGAGTTTGAAAATGAAACTCTTCCTTCAGCTACAGGTGTTACAGGACAATTCAGCCAAAATAAAGGGGGTTAGGTAAGACACTCCACCCTCCCAACTCATATAAATACTTAAACCACACCATTTCCTCACTAGAACTGCCTCAAGCAAGAAAAGGTGTGAGTAACACACAGATCTTTCTACAGACTGCAACAGAGACAATTGCTATGGAATATTTACAGAAAATGTCCTCATTTTATGGAAGTCTGGTGCCATGACAATATCTTTGCTAAAACTCAGATTATTCTTGTCAAAACAGCCAGAAAATTCCCAGTTCCATGCAGTCAGAACCAGCTCACGAGTTGCTTCGTGTTGGTGAAGTGTTGGGCACTACAGAGGCATTTTCTGCCTGTACCCTGAGTGAGCTGGCAATAACCACACTCCAAACAAGGGGGTGATGAATTTGACTGATGTCAAATCTTGTTTTTACACCAAGCATTTCATTCCAACACTCACAAATGACTCCAGTGCCACTGAAACAGAACCACTCTCGTGGCAGACAGTGGCAACTAAAAACACATCGTACAATGTCTGAGGGAAATAAAATGTTGGCAAAGATAATGTTGTCAAAACTCCATTTCTGTGAAAACTGCTCTGGGAACTTTCAAGTGCATTTCAAGTACACACAAGTATTTTCAATTTATGTAGTTTCAACTACATAAAGCAGAGACAAGACCTCAAGATTCAAGTTTAAAATTTACTTCTTCACTCCTCATCCTAACAAGCCATGCTTTCCATGGAATAAAATGAATAATATTTAATTTATACTGTACTTCACCAATTCAGTGTTAAGACCAGATATACATCAAGCTGAGGAGGAACTAATAGTATTTTCTAAATATTTGCTTAACTGCAGGTAGAATTTGTCCCAGAGAGAGGGAGGAATAACCAAATTGTCCCTTGGTCACTGATGGGAATACAAGGAGCAGATGTGTGCAATCACCCTTTGGACAAAGCTCTGGTGTAAGTCAATAGCAATCACACACACGAGCGTGTACATAACTGAAAATATAACCTTGCCATCTGAAAATTAATCAAACGATATAGCTATGATATAGGCTGGACCTGGAGGGAGATTTCGGAATAAAATACAAATTGGCTGAAAGATGCATCTTTAGCGGAAAGAAGGAGGGAGTGTCAGGATAACAAAATAAAGTGTTTGGGGTTTTTATTGTCATACTTTTGCTTTGAGCTCGACATAAGGAGGATTAGGTCACTTAGGAATAGAATATTTATTGGGAGTTTATTGGAAAACAACTTGAGATGCCCAAGAATTCTTCAATTCTTCTATTCGATCATCCCACCCGTTGCACCCATTGGAATCAAATCTGGGTATGAGGGAGCACATCTGTGGCTAATAATTAGCCAATAATTCTCTCTTCAGCTAGAAAAAAACCTGCCCACAAAGCCTTTTGGAGAATATGGAAAAGGACAATTAATACTCATTGAGTAAAAATTGCAAGCTCTTTCCTAGTGCACATTCTACGGGAACGAGAAATGTTGAATTATTATATCCACTTGGTCACAAAAGAGCATAAACAAACACCAACCAGACTCCAGGAAACAAGATCCCCCCTTGTCCATGTGCTGGATGTGTTGGGTTGCACTGGGGCTGCTGCTTCGCACAGCTGGGAGCACTTTGCAGGAGGGCTCAGACTTCTCACCCTCAGCTCTTGTCCTCCCCACAGCTTTGTGGTGATCAGGGCAGAAAACCACGGCCAAAAATGTTTCTTTGGGGGGTATCTGCTGGAGATATCAAATATAAACAACATTTGCAGCCATTACAATGTGCCTCTGGCAACTTCAGCCTTATCCAGTTTCCCTGAAGTTGCCAAGAAATGCCATTAAAATTTGGCAGAGGCATGGAAGAAGCACTGTGGTGCCATGCCTTGTGTTCATGGCTCTTGGAAGTGCAGTGGGGCTGCTCCTGCCCTGCCTTGTGATGACAGAAATCCACTGACAGCAGTGGAATTCCTCCTCATTTGCACTGAGTCAAAACAGGTTTAAATTTACACCAAAAGCAATTTCCACCCTTTCTATGGCGGGCTCACCCCTTAGAAATTTTGTTGATTACTTTGAAGAAATGTTAGAAGCAGAAAACTCAATTCCCTAATGCAAAATGGGGTGTTACCAGCAGTCTTTTATTCTTTTCCTCCATAAAATCGAATATATTTAAAATTTGTGCCGGTCCTTGTGCAGGTTTCAGCAGATTTTAGAGGCCTGACCATTGCAAGCAGCCTGTTCTCATCCATCTGCAGCCCCTGCAATGACAGAACTGTGGGGAGGGATTTAAACGTGAGCCCACACAGCAGCAATGAAGGTGGCATTTATGGAATAAACAGAAATTTATGGCTAAAAATTAGAGGAAATCTATCTCGATACCTTCTTTAATCAGTTCAAGACTACTGCAGACTAGGCATTAAATGCTGCTGGCTGAAATGTGCATTTTCTGTAGCTAAAATCAAGGCGTTTTCAATATAAATCAAGATACAGCTACTTATCTGTAGAGAATAACTTCTGTAAAGCAAGATGTACAAATCCGAATGTAGCAAGGTGACAAAATAAAATCCCAGAACTACAGAAACACAAACACAGATTTGGCTTAAAATAGTGAAAAAGTTACCACAAACCATCCAGCATTTAATAAGAGATGCAACTGGAATGATTAAAAAGGGAAGATGATGAAGAGTTAATATTGGCATTAGATGTAAAAAACTGCAAAAATGCATTTGAAATTTGGTCATTTGGATGGGCAATATTATTATTCATTATATAATCTCTACCTGCTGGTTTTTTGTATGATGGGAGCGTAGTTAAAAAATAATCAAATTCATGGTAACAATCCATATATATTTTACTAGATTTATTTTACTAGGTTATTATTAAACTAGACAGACTCCATTAAAATGTAGAACTTAAAATTCTACAAGTAATTGAATCTATTTCTTGTGCTGAATTTCTCCTCTGTCTCTATCAGGAGTTAACTGTTGTTTGTTACTAACCAAACAGAAGTAATATACCCTGTATAAATATATATATTTACATGTAAATGCTAGCCAATTTCTGTGTCTTACACAAATAAACTTATGGTATCTTGAAAATTGTTTTATTCCTTACTAAGGAAGAATTTGATATGAGAACAAATCCAGACAAAAATCTCAGAAAAGGCGAACCAACTCTGTTAAAGGTTGAATAATGGTATGACCTCAGAAACACATCTGTGATGGACATCACTCTAGAAATAATGATTTAACGTCTGGTAATTAAAACATTCCACTTTTTCCCTTCCCACCCCTTTAGCTGGTGGGATTATCAGCCCTCTAATGCCTTCCACCACCAATTTCCTTCCTCACACTGCTATTTATTTTAGTAACTTAAGCAGAACAACACTGAGCATTTGCGTGCATTTTTATGAACCAGAGGGGCACACGATCCGATGTGCCAGCAAAATTAACATCAACATCTCCACTGGATAGAATAATTTGTAAAAGGTGTGTGAAGACTCTGGTGCTCATGGTTCCACCTGTTCTTAACCAAAACCACGGGTGTGCAACGAAAGAATGCAGCTCATCGTCATTCCGAACATCTCTCAGAGATGACTGGGAACCAGCGAAATCCGTCAGCTGAACCCTCAGTTCCAAGGCCTTGAAGGAAGTGTGTTTTTCTGGAAGATCCCTTCAGAAATGTTTCCCTTAAGTTTGTTAAAACAAGGGAGGCCTGCCCACCCCTTGTGCCTTGTTGGATTGGTTCCTTTCCAAGCATGACACGATCCCAGGGCATGTGGTTTAAATTAGGGTGAGGCACTTTGCAAGGCTGTGACAAAAGAGAGTAAAGTCAAAACAAGGCCAAGCAAGTGCAGGAACATGTTCAGCAAGATCACAGTGAGGATTCCTTATTCCTACAGACCAGAGCCCTGGGAAATGCAGTCATGGATCACTCACAGCAATGGCTTTTCCTCCCCCCATCCCAGCACTATCCAAGAGATTCCTTTGCTTCTGTTGAAGGCATCACCTACTTCCTCCATCATTTAAATCCCAATTTACACTCAAATTTGGCAAATATCTTTGATGCTGCCTCTTAGTCAGTGAAACTCCAAACGGTCTGGCAAACCCTGAGATGTTTGGTCACTTCTGTACTGTGATCAACCTTCAAACCACCTCAGCTTTCATGGCTCAAGCTCTGAAACCATTAAGTTACTGATACCTTTTACAGATGGCTCCAAGGTCACATAAACTGAGATTAAGAAGCGTTACAAAACTCAGGCAGCCAAGCTCTATAGAGCACCACAGAAATTAGTCAATGAATATATGGAAATAAAGCCAATGAATTCAATATTGTCTCAAGACAATAGCAATAGCAATTACAGACTCATTTGAAAACTTATTAAAAAAATAAAAGAGACACTCCCCCATTCAAGTATGCAAAGACCCCAGCTCCCCAAA
The DNA here is from genome assembly GCA_013390045.1 of Picathartes gymnocephalus. NCBI lineage: Eukaryota > Metazoa > Chordata > Aves > Passeriformes > Picathartidae > Picathartes > Picathartes gymnocephalus. The sequence continues at coordinate 48,145 of WEKY01050124.1, forward strand.
TACAACAGCCACAGGCTGAATTCTCACGGGAGCCCACAACAAATTCGAACTGTGAGGGAAGGGGAACGTTCTCCAAAAGCATAACTTGTCCCAGAAAGGCTTTGGGGAAAGGCAGAAATTGCTCAGCACTATCTACACTGGCATCAATCCTGTCCATCTGAGATGGACACAAAATGGTCCTCAGATGGATTTGGGAGCCTTGATCCTAACTGAGCACAGGCTGCCAGGGTTTGTGCCAAGGGGAGCCCTCTGGAAGTTCCCTGGTGTTGCGTTTGCCTCTGTACAAGCTGCCAAGTCCCAACTTCCCAAGCAGCAGGAACCTGAGGAAATTAGGCCAGACTAAACAGGAGCTACAGGCTGATCAGGGGACTGGACTTCTTGCTTAGTCCCTGAGAATACAGACCTAGCAGTTATTTACTGCACCCACCACATTAAGGTAGCAGCTGTCCCTTGGCTGTTTTTCCAAACCTGTCTCCTGTCTCGCTCACTTTCTTCTCTAAGGGACCAATCAAACTTACCCCAGTTTCCCTCCATGTGCTGTTGTTTCTGCTGATGGGATTTCCTGGTTTCCTAATCTTTGTGCAGCCACTCACAACACCCCTGGGAAATCGCACTTTGGTGCAAATATCAATATCAATATTTTGGTTCCTAGTGATGGCTCCCCTTCCTTGGGTCATGTGCCTCCAGTATGACACCAGCTATCCCATTTTTCAGTTTGCCTTTCCAGGACATCACCAAACATTTCCAGAAGCCTGCACTGCAGCAACGTTTGTAGTGCCTTGACTGAGCAGAACAGAGGAACTGAACCCACCATAGACACCTCAGCAACTTCTCCATGGATTCAACCACATCACAGACCCACAGCTGGATTTTGCACTGCCAGCAAAACTACATGTGACTGCTCCGAGAGGCCAGACACCAGCACTGGAATGGATCTTTACAGCTTGGCATTGCTGCTGCCCTCTGAGGAAGAACAGGATGATGAGGTGGGAGAACAGAGCCACAGCCTCTGTTGGACTAATGGGTAAAAAACGCAGGCAAACTATTTTTAGATGAAAGCATGAAAACATTCTGCTTGAATTAAAGTCAGAACCAACTTGAAAAAGCAAGAACAGATGCAGAAATACTTTTAGTAGAAAAATATGTTTAAAATTCTCTGAAAAGAGTTTGGAAGATGCACTTCCTTACAGACTTGTACAAAGTTTCAAAATGAACCAACAACCACCACTCTCTGACCTTCAAACACTCTTCGAGGCTGTCTGCTCTCCCACAGGAGTTTTGGGAATGCTTTGAATGGGCACAGCAATGCCATGAAGTAGCATCCATGTAAATGAAAAGAGCAACCAGACATTGGCAAACCAGAGTAAATGAGTGAAGAGATGGTCACAGCAAGAATGGACATTTGTCAGCTACAATCCTTTTTTTCAATGTATTTTCCTAGGCTTTATTCAGGATCAAGGTCTTAAAACCTGAATCTGGGCAGCAGAGCAGAGAGGGGAGGGCTGGCAGGGAGTCAGCCCGTGCTTTCTCACAAAGGTTTTATTCCAAAACAATTGGCTGTGCCAGAGATCCCCCTCCTGCCTCCTTGGCTCTGTTCTGGTGCCTACAACTGAGTTTCACACTGACTTAGGGATAAAACTTTTATTTAAAATAAAACAGAATGGCTACATGACACTCTGCAGTGACAAAGGCTGATAGACTGGTGTGAATTTTCAGTACTGAATAATTGCTGGGACTGTAGGACTTATCTATTGGAACTTTGTGTAAATAATGCTATTTTTCAGATCAGAAAATGTAACAGTGCTGCTATTTCACCCTTTGCAAGATCTTTCACATGTAAATGCTTATAGACTTGTTTTCAGGAGAGAAACCAGTAGCAATCTGAATGTACCAGGTTCATCTCCAGGTTATTCAAAGTTACACCAGCACCAGGTCAGGCACTACCAGATCACCCCATGGCACAGTTTGATCCAGATCAGGTGTAGGCATGGGATCAAATGTTTCTAAAATCAGCCAGAACCCCCAAAGTAGAGTTCGTGCCAATTTTCCACGGCTCCCTGCCAGCAGCAGAGCCTATCAGACCAAGCACAAAAGCACAGCAGTACCACAGAGAAACCCCGAACCAGAACAAAGTCAATCAGTATGGATTTAACTTCCCCTGATATTCCAAACACATCTCAGTGATTTAAATTAGAACACCAAATTCTTATCAGGTACCAGGAATCTGAAAGCTAGATTTGCTGTATTTCTAAACTATGGTGCAAGTGCAAAGCAGAAAGGCCAAACTGATAAACATCTATAAACATCTATTTTGGTGTTTGGCACCAGTTGGAAACCAAATCCACAGCAGGGATGGAAGTGCAGCTTCTCAGAGAGAGCACTGACCAGAAAGCTGTAATAAAGCAGAACTTCCCACCACAAAGCATTGCTCCTCATATCCACAAGATTCCTGGAAAGAGGATGACCTGTGAAGCCAGAGGGAATTACACTCTATAGAAAGAGGCCAGTTCTGCTTGTTATACACACTGCTGAGTGGATTCAGTTTAGTCTGAGTAAAGAAGTGTCAGCAGCAAATAAAATTGGTGCCAAAAGGTCCCACCTGGGACAGGCTGCTGCACTCAAGTCAGGGCTGTTTTCCTTCCCTTGCCCTGGACCTTTCACTCACAAAGCCATTGGCAATGGAATGGGAGCTTCTTCCACTGAGGCAACCATCATCCATTGGAAAAGGGTGAAAAATTATCCTTATTTCTTGAACCAAAAGCAATTTTTTTTTTTTCTGATAGCTGGAGCTTAATAATGAAAATACTGGGAAGAATATAAGACGAACCATCATTTCACTCTAAGTTCTTCCCTGGGCATTGTATTTTGGTCCTTGGACATACTAAGGTCACTCTTGTTTTCTTATTATACATATATATATTTGTAGACAGTCTCAGGATAAAAGAGATGTCCCAGAATCCCTACAGGCAGCGAGAGGGACAGAAGTGGGTTATAGGCAGGAATAACATAAAGCTCAGCTCTGGCTGGGGAGCTCATGGAAATAGCCTGCATTTTCTTCTAGTGAGTTTCGAATTAAAGTTTTGCTTTCTTTTTTCTTCCCTTAAATCTGTTTTCAATAAGTGTGGAGCAAAAAAAGTATGAAGATAATTATAGATGTCTGTGCAAAACAGAAATGTCAGACCTCACATTTCCCAACTGACCTTTCATCAGATGAAAATTCCCACAGCAACATTCCCCAAGCACAGAGTTGGGAACTATGAAAATTTGCAAAACAGCTTTCTGTCCAATAACTTTGTTCACGTGGCAGATGCACAGGTGGGTGTTACTGTGATTTACATGGGAGGAATAGCTTTAAAGTAATAAAAAAGTAATCAAACCTTAAAAGCTCTTCTATGAGCAGTCAGAGCACAGCCACACTGAGGGACTGCAGGTGAAATCTGGTGTGCTGGTGCTCTGACTGCAGGAAAGTCAGATAAAAATGAGAATGGAATATTTGTACAACATATCTTGTCTGGCTCTTTCCTTTGATTCTCAAGTGCTGCACTGAAAGTCTCCTGCAAGGGGAACATCCTTAGGAAGGATGAAAGGATGAAAGGATGAAATGGAAAAGGTTCTCCGTAACTAACACTGGGATAGGAAAGTTGGCTTCAATCAATAAAAAATGAGAGAAAGTCACACAAAGTCTTGGTCTAGCTGGAAGCAGCCTAGGACTGGATATCATAAAAATAATGCTTTTTGTTCCCCAAAGTGCTCCACTGGCAAGATGTGCAAATATCACATGGTTCATGTGCTGCAGGAGCGGAGCACGGAGGAATATGTGCAAATATTTTCAGTTGGCTTGGAGAGAGTTTTGGTGAGTACCAAATTCTCATATCTGACTAAAACTCACACTGCAGCCACAGGTCTATCATCCCACTTTTCTCAGATGGGTACACAGAATCCCAGAATTGTTTGGGTTGGGATGGACTTTAAAGGTCATCTCATTCCACCCCTGCCATGGGCAGGGACACCTTCAGCGAGACCAGGCTATTCCAAGCCATGGTGAGCTTGTCCTTGGCCACTTCCAGGGACAGGGAATTCACAGCTTCTCTGGGCAATAAGAGATTTCCCTCCCTAAAACACTCCAGGCAGGAGTCAGTCACAACTGCAGTCCCTTCTCCCTAGAGCATGTGCAGCCTCGCAGAGCAGTTCAGGGAGCTGCCAGCTGTGCCAAGGTGTCCTTCACCCCTCCCTGCTGTCCTTCACCCCTCCCTGCTGTCCTTCACCCCTCCCTGCTGTCCTTCACCCCTCCCTGCTGTCCTTCACCCCTCCCTGCTGTCCTTCACCCCTCCCTGCTGTCCTTCACCCCTCCCTGCTGTCCTTCACCCCTCCCTGCTGTCCTTCACCCCTCCCTGCTGTCCTTCACCCCTCCCTGCTGTCCTTCACCCCTCCCTGCTGTCCTTCACCCCTCCCTGCTGTCCTTCACCCCTCCCTGCTGTCCTTCACCCCTCCCTGCTGTCCTTCACCCCTCCCTGCTGTCCTTCACCCCTCCCTGCTGTCCTTCACCCCTCCCTGCTGTCCTTCACCCCTCCCTGCTGTCCTTCACCCCTCCCTGCTGTCCTTCACCCCTCCCTGCTGTCCTTCACCCCTCCCTGCTGTCCTTCACCCCTCCCTGCTGTCCTTCACCCCTCCCTGCTGTCCTTCACCCCTCCCTGCTGTCCTTCACCCCTCCCTGCTGTCCTTCACCCCTCCCTGCTGTCCTTCACCCCTCCCTGCTGTCCTTCACCCCTCCCTGCTGTCCTTCACCCCTCCCTGCTGTCCTTCACCCCTCCCTGCTGTCCTTCACCCCTCCCTGCTGTCCTGGTCCAACTGTCCCTCACAGCAGCACATCCCGAGCACCATCCTCACTGCCCACCCCACGCCACAGCCTGGCCAGCAGCACTGGGAGCACTTCAGAGGAAACTCAGGACGAGTTTCAGTCCTTCAGCCATTTCAGTATCTTTTACTCACTGATTCTTTACGAGAGGACTGGGCAATCCCTAAGCCTTTCTCTTGTAACAGATTCTCAGCTGTTCAGGACACAGCTCCCCTGAGTGAAGGGCAGGAACTCTTTGCAGCTGAGCACAGGGCCCAGTTTGCAAGGAAAACATTCCTGGTTTCCTCTAAGAGTCAACCTTCAGATCCAGAAGTCTTTTTCCTGTTTGGTGTGTAAGTTCTGTTGGGCACTGTGTGACTACAGCAGTGCAGTCTGGATGACCACACGTCCTCCTTCACCTTCAGATCCAACTTGTCCTGCAGTCCCCTGTCACTCTAACACAGCCAGGCACCCACGGCCCCATCACAGGCCCTCCTTAACACGATTCCAGCAACAAACACAGGCAGATTTGACCCTTTCACACGTGGTGACGTGTGTTATTGATGCCCCTAATTGCGGAATTTAAAATGTAAAGTGAATGTGTTTCCTCCACCTGTAGAGTTGCTCTCCAAAAACCACCATCTCTTCAATGGAGGTGTTTGGATTTCATAGTCACCATTTCTGACAGAAGTTGTTCGTGAATTTGTCTTAAATAGTTAAAAGGCAAGATAAATTAAAAAAAAAAAAAAGGCCAAAGATATGATTGAGGTGGGTTTTTTATTCATTCATTTACTCATTTTGCACAAGCTTACCCAATCATTACATTTCTAAGGGTCGTAAATCCCATTTTAATTATTATTTTGTACTCTTTGTATTTTCATAGTGTCTAAAAAGTATTTCAATATCATCTATAAAGTTTCATACAACAGAGCAGGAAAATAAAGGTACGTAATAGGGTATGAAAAAAGAAATACTAAAACAATAATTCATCGTTATCAGTTTTGCCCATCACATTTCATAACATTCCCCAGCCCATTTTCAGGTACATCACAAACCTAGGAAGATTCTGAAACCAGAATTTAAAGTCCAGATTTCAAATGAAACAACTGCAGCTGCACTTTGTTCCACATCTTTCTAACTCATTTTGGTTAATCCTGCTCCTAGAGGTAATCCACTGAAGTAAGAAGGACCACTGGCCTGAATCTGTTGTCTGAAAAGCACAAAACCAAAACATAGCATTTATTCTCCACTTAATAATCAAACTTTCCCTTCCCAATTTCTTACAGAGCAATGTAACTTCCAATGCAAAAAAAAAAAAAAAATTCATTTTTTCAAAGTGTTGAGTTTGGGAAAGATTTTACTGTTAAAGAAAAAGCTTTGCCAAATTGTTTTGGCTGACATCTGGGGGTAAGGAAAACCAGGCTGGGGAATTTTTTTGCAGGACTCTGATAAAATTTTTAAATTCCTGCCATTTTCTGATAACCACAGTGAAAACTTCCACCACTTGCAGCAATCATTTTGCTAAGAGTGTTATATAATTCCTGTGAGCATTCCTTGGGAAAGCTCCCAGTGGGAGCCAGGGATGCCCTGGGTGTTCAGGATCACCCAGCACCATGGGGACAAAGGTGCCATGGCTGGTGCCACACCCAGAGCCCCCCTTTTTCCTGGGTTATATTGGGATTGAGACATTCCAGGAGGTTTTCCTAGGTCCACAAGCTGCTTAAGGGAGCACTAAACATGGGCTCCATCAGAATCATTCACAGAATGGGGAATAAGAATTAAAAACCCTCTACACTTGTGCACTGTTTGCATTAGACGAGGTACAAATCTGCTCAGAAGTATCAAATAAGAGGTGATAGATGATGGAGATAAAAGCAAATGAGGGCCTTAACCTCTGAATGGGGTTCCTAATGCTCCCTCATCCTTGCCAAAGTCCAAGTCTTAATAATCACATGGCTGTGATTTATTATCCGTGTATGGCCACATTCTGAAAGAAGTCCCAGGGGGTCTGTAAATTGCAGATGCAACCACAGATTAATGTTCTTAATCCCTGGTAAAAACTCTGCAATAACACTGCTATAGCCTAAAGAAATTCTCCCACTAATATTCCTAATCCTTTCCCATTGGACTTTATGATCCTTCTGTGATTTTCAGGCAATCCAGCACTGACTAAACAATATTTATGATTTAATTCTGCTGGTTTTCATTTCCAGACTAGAGGACTTTTAAACATTTTAAGTTACACCCACACACATAAACGCTCCCTCCTATAAATCCAGGAAATGACCAAAAGAAAAAATGATAAGAAGCAGGAAGATGTTCTATGTCCTTTATTGCCTCTCCTACCACTGCATACTCACTTGGAAAGTTGTATTTCTTGTCAGGCACTGGAAAACACACCTGGGAGCATTAGTGACTTTCCACTGCTGCTGCTGCAGCATCACATCTTCAACTCCAACCTCACAAACAGCAGGACAAATAGAAGGAAGAACCTTCTATTTTTTCCCTTTTTATTACATCATACTTAGTTTCTATTCTTTCTTCCTAGACTGAAAAGCTGCCAGTTTTCAAGTGTCCCTCATTAACTTTTAAAACCTAAGCTCTGCTAAAGTCGAGTTATTAGTTTTTTCCTGGCACTGCCTGAAATTGCAGTACCCACATAAGAGCACTAAATCCTAATAGCTACTCAAGGCAAACCAGGAAACACTGTCTAGTGTGAGATGTGATAGTAAATATTTGTACACAATAGGTTCTAATGGGCAGGAATTGGAGCTGGAGGTGATTATGGGTGCTTTTGGAAAGACAATGATCCAGCTGTTTCAAAAGAAAATTACTTTCAAGAGTCAAAGAACAAGGAAATATATAGTAAATAAATAACATTTGTTATTTACAGACATGCAGATATCTTATACAGATATACAGAATAAGTTGCATGCTAGAGAGAGGTTGAATTAAGGGGATTACAGGAATGAGGGTTGGTAAGCACAGGGCTGAACATGTCTTTAAGGTGAATCCTAAATAGCAATATAAACATAAACAGGATACCACAAGCCAGATTCTGTTCCTCCACAAATCACTCACGGGCTCTGCAACACCATCAGTTTGACATCTGTACTCTCAGACTCTACCAGGAACCTGGGATTTAATTAATAATTGTCTGGAGAAAGCAGATTGAAAGATGCCAAGACAAATATATTTAAATCTTTTTGACAGAATATAAGACCAAAAGATTCTAAACAATTTCTACTGATTTGCCCTTCCTTTTATGGTGGAATTACAGCCACCAAAGCTCAGACTTTCCGTGTTACAAGAACAGTATGAAGCTTAGCAAGCAGCTTGTTTTAAAGGTGTCTAAATGCAATAACACAGGAAGCAAACAGCACAAACCAGCAGAAAAAGTCCTGTTTTCAAATAAAAGCTCTGGCCATCAGTTTTTAAAGAAGCTGGACCTCATTAGAGTCAACCATTTCTACTTGTGCTTGTAAATGGCACTATGTGGACACATCTCTCCAATAACTACTGTGCTGGTCTTGAAAATAATTCTGTGCTTCTCTTCAGTTAGAAGGTGGCTGTTAAAATGTGCGGCCAAAGAATGGTCAATGCTGAAAGGTTCCTACCCACCTTCCACCCAGCCATGTGGAATATCACCAAGACAGACTTGCAAAGGATGTATTAAAAGCAAACTATTATAACGGCAAAATCCAGGAATTTATGATGCTGCTGAATGAAGTCACATAAATAATTCAGTATTAATAGGACTTTAAACCTTCCTAGATGTACTGAACCTGACAGAAAATGAACCTCAGCACCTGACTTTTACTTTCAAAAAAGTAATGTACCTTTTCCCTTCCTTTTCTCTTGAAACTGATTCTCTTTCCTTCCTTTTACGAAATTGGTAAACTGCCAAAATCCCCAGACTGGAGTTGTAGATCAATATTCTATAAGCAGTTCCCTGGCAGTGATGTCCTTAAGGAGAAGGATCTTTCACTGCTTTCATTTCAAATATCCTGAAGCCTGCAGCAGACGCCTTCTGACTAAGCCAGATCCAAGCACATTCTCCTGAGATGAAGGTTGTACTTAAGTTCAGGAGAACACTGGGGATGTTTAAGAAAATACAAGTTAAGCTGAATGTCTCAAAACACCTCCTTCTACACCTGCATTTCACTCTTCTCCATGTGACACCTGCTAAGTAAAGGAGGGAAGAAGATTCATGAGCACACAGACAGAAGCTTGGAGTTGCAAGAAAATACAGGATATTCTTGGAAAATTACCTCAGATTTAGTTCTGTGGCACAGCCAGAGGCAGCACAAAGCCCTTTCAAACACTGTGATGTACAAAGAGATCCCAAACAACCCCAGAACCTGCTATCCCTTAGAGTTTCACACATGCACATGCTCACTTTTTATGAGTAGATTTTTATTTCTGGAGAGTTGCTAGAGAAGCCTGACAGGGTGTGCTGGCAGACTGTGACCCACAGGATCATCAGGCTTGGAAGGAATCCCCCATGGGTCAACTCAATCCATCATCCTCCCTCAGAGCAGAAAGGAGCTCACCAACCCTAAAGTCCCCCCAAAAGGTGGGTGTCAATCTCAGCTTGGAACCTCTCATCTGCTGGGTCTGGTTCCCCTGGAACCTCACTGCACCGACCCTTCTCACAGGCTTTCTCCTAAGCTTCCTCTGGCCTTATTGCCTAATCAAAATAATTGGTCCCTCTCCTATCCCTAACAGTACTTAAATACGTTTGCAGACACTTAAGAGTTTTCTTTTGGTCTAGACTGAGCACAACCCTTGAGTTTTCCACAGAGATCAGCGAAGTTGATGTTCTCCCTGGGGCTGAGAGCAGGGCCTGGCCCCAGCAGGTAAGAGCTGCTGGGAGGATTCAGCCATGCCTTGGAATAAGCCATCAACATAACCCTGCCACTCTCACAGACAGGTTCAAACACTCCTCACTTGCACCACATTAGGGGGAAATTTCAGTTTCTCCAGACTCACAATCATAACTTATTTATTGGTGCTTTGCCTCTTGAAGCTGTCTGCTCTTAAGAGAACTACATTGGTTCTGCTGTAATACGTGGGCTAGAGTGTGCATCCATACTTAAAAGGAGTTTGAACAAAGAAAAACTTCATGGAAATATACCTACTAAAGGACCTGAAAGATCTTGATCTATTCAGTTTGTCAACCAAAAATGTAAAAAATTTGAATGCAGTCTTTCAGAATTACTTTACAAGGAAAGAGTAAGTCATCCTGCACTTAGCAAAGGTATAACAAGAGCAAGTGCTCAAGTCCCTACATTCAAACTAGGAATGAGATGGAAATTTTTCACAGACAGGTTACCAAGGAATGTATCAAGGCCTCAATCACACAGGGTTCTTCAGTCTAGACCAAGGTCCTTCTAAAAGAGGCCACTTCAACCCCAGGTGCAATATTAAGGACTGTTTATGCATGAGAGATCATAACATTAATTTCTGGGAATCAAATCCCTGTTATACAATTTGCAGGTTTCCTTATGGGAAATCAGCTACAGAATATTTGAAGACAGACTAGACTGCTGAGCTGTGAATTAGCTTAGAAGAAAACACCAAACTGCAATTCTATAAAATTTTATGAAAGGTACTGCAATCTTTTCTTCTCCCATTGGTAACTGAATATCCTGCAGTTCTGGTAGGCAGACAGAAAAGGGAGGAGAGGAAATGGCTTTCTAAGTAAAATGTAGCCTGAAAGAAAAAAAGACCATGGCATATTTAAAAACTTTTCCCAGATCTTTTTACTCCCTTTTTCTCCCCTAATTTTTCTGTACTCCTTGATGAAGGCCTGCTGGAACATCTGTTATTACCCTTTCCTTACCATCATGGAAATAATGCACTAATTAGAACTCTCATCTCATTAAGCACAGGAGCTCCCACTTCCCTTCTGTTGTTTTGTCTCACTTGGTCTCTTCCCTCCTTCTCTCATCCCATCTTCCCTGTAGTTTTCCTCTCTCAATGTCTATTTTTTTTTGTTTTATGGGTTATTGGTTGGCAATTACACATTTCTGTTATTAGAAAAGTTTTCCCAATTCTTGAATGAACACTTCAGGCAATGGAATTCTTTCCTTTGCCTTATTAATGTCAAGTACTACAGTTGCTGTGGTGACCACAAGGTAAATTAAATTGGGGTTTTTTGGGACCTAAAAGAGGGTTATAGTCTAAGTACCTGTTAGCAATGGAGGGCAATAAATAAATAAATAATGCCCCACAGCTGGAGTAATTTACAAAACATAATAGGGGAAAATTTGCCTTGGCTGTTAGAAATCAGAGCATTAAAAGGGTGTCACGCAGCACAAGGTTAAGGCCTATTAAAACATTGTAATTTCCCAGCCTTTAATGTTATCAGTATTTTCCACTTGACGCTGCCAGATAATAACTAAGAGTGGACAGCAAACATTGTGCCTTTACTGTCAGGGTTTGGGCAGAGAATATCCCCCAGCCTGAACACAAAAAGCCATTCCCTACGTGTCAGTAAGGACCAAGTGATGACACCTCCGTGCTGAGGTGATTATTGCCATGAGCACACAGGTGCTGGGAGTGCTCCTTGTGCTCACAGCCACACATGGGCCAGACCCCAGAAACTGCCTCAGTTTGTCTCCTCCAGCCTTGTTGAGCAAGGAACAGCAGGATGGATTTCAAAGTTAAACAAGAATCCATAGGGTGACATCTGGCAGTCGGGATTATCTTTTCCCCTGGAAAAGATCTCGCATTTATCTTTAACTGAAGGTTGGCTTTGGGCTCTTGTTTAGCTCACGCACTGCTCCATTGGCTGGGGAGTAATTTTGGTGGATGTTTTTCTCCACAAGCTCAGAGAGCAGAGGTGCAGCAGACACCCCAACAGCCAGGGGAGCTGAACAGCAGCCCCTGACAAGCCAGAAAAACCAAGAGCTTCAGTGTTAAGGGGTTATTCCTGGTGCTGGACAGTAACTCCAGCAGCCCTTGTGCTCCGAGCTGTAGGACAGCAAGCACCATGTACAGAGCCATTGTCATGGCACACCACAATGTAAAAGAGATATTAAAGCCATTAGAGAGTGTCCAAAGGAGGCCACAGGGATGGGGAAGGGTCTGGAGGGGCCTTCTGAGGAACAGCTGAAGGCACTTGGTTTGTTCAGCTGGAGGAGACTGAGACCTCACTGCTCTCTTCAACATCCTCATGAGGGGAAGCAGAGGGCAGGCACTGATCTCTTCAGCCATGAGCAGTGACAGGACTCCAGGAATCAGCACAAAGGAGAGGTTTAGGTTGGATATTAGGGCAAGGTTCCTCACCCAGAGGGTGCTGGGGCACTGCCCAGGCTCCCAGGGAATGGTGCCAGCCCCAAGGCTGCCAGAGCTCCAGGAGTGTTTGGACAGCACTCTCAGACACAGGGTGGGATTGTTGGGGTGTCTGTGCAGGGCCAGGAGCTGGACTGAGTGATTCTCATGAGTCCCTTCCAACTCAGGATATTTTATGATTCTAGGATAGACCCAACACTCTGCAGAAGACCCAGTCACTGTTGCCCACCCTGCCCCAAGCCATGCTTTCTGGGGCTGGTATTTGGCTTTGTTCAAGATTTCTGGTCTCAGGGATCCCCTGTTCCTGGATCCTCCACACATCAGGTGGAGTTCCTGCAGGACTTGAGCACTTTATTCTCCCCCACAGCCCCCTCCTGCTGGATTGCAGCACTGTGGTGCAGTTTAGGTAAAGAATCAGTGAAACTTGTCCTATTATTGACACCAGTAAATAAGAATAGAGCAGCACTTCCCAAAGGAAATGGATACATAAAGAGATCTATGAAAAGTTCTTCTACCTTTATAAAAATTTTTGTTTATCTCTTTCCTCACAGTTCTGTGAATCACTCAAACTCTATTACACCATAGAAGATTGAAATACTTGTTATGGGAAACCTGAGATAATTGTTGAACAATATAAAGGACTAATAAGGAAAAAAATATAAATAATGAGCCAGTGCTTTAAGCACCAGGCAATGTTGCATCTGTATGAGATGGATGAAGCTGCTGCAGCACTCGATAGGGAGGGGCTGTGCCTTGGCAGGAAAAGGCAGAGCAGGGTGTAATGCTCAGGAACTCCACTATCCCTTGCCCAGCACAACACCATAGTTAAGAAAAAAAAAAAAAAAGAGGAAAAACAAGGCAAGAAAAGATGATCTTGGCTGAGCATGCAAAGGGTATCATGAATAAGTGATATTTAAGTCATATTCTTGTTTATTCTTTTAAACATGCTTGTGGTGAGCAATCGTTCACCTGCTATAAATTACAAGCAATTGTTAAGTCTCCATTTATGAGTCTCCAGTCAACAGAACTCATACTAAAAAAAAAAACCAAAAAAAACCACAAATGCAAAAGCAAAGCTATCCAGAACCAACAGCATTTTTCCAGAGCTGGACCACATAGAAAAGTTTCCAAAGAAGATATGTAGCAGATTTCTTTACAATTTAGTGGCTCAAAAGAGTCCCAAAGGGTCAGGCAAATTTCACTCTCCAACCATGCTGTTGTAGTTCTTTGCTAGATGTAAGTTTAATACTTTAAAAAAAAAAAAATTAATCTGTATGCTTGAAGCCTGTTCTTTTTAATCTTAATGAGTTATGATTTTATACAGTGTAGAACCTTATCCAGAATAGCTTTAAAAATTGAAAGGAATAAGATCAGAGAGCTGAGAATATGAAGTGGGGTTTTATCCAACATATGACTTGATGTTTCCAACCAGTATTCCATACTAAGAAGGGGAAAACGAGCCATTAGGAAAGAGTATTTTCATAGGAGATCTTCACAAATATGTTACCTCTGCTGACCTTTAGATAAAGGTAAAAAGGTTAATGCAATAGTTTGGAAATTCTTAGCCTGAAAAAGGACCAATGACCTTCTCAGGGTTGTTCCCAGATTTCTCAGCATAGCTTCTAATTCCCCGGAGATCATTTGAGCCGTGCAGAGACCTTACTTAGTCAGAGTCAAAATATTTTTCTGCCTTTGTAGTGGCTCTCTGAATCTATAAAATGTGGAGTTTCCTTTTGTTCCACCTCCACCCCAGCTGGGGAGGGTGCCAGTGCAGCCTTTCATTCATGGGGCTGCAGATTTTCCAACCCTACACTGCACAGGAAAGAACAACAGCTGGGATTGACTTCTCCCTAACACGTCCTCTCACTTCTCAGGGTTTGCCCATTGAATCCTTGGAGCATCAAACAATGCAAATTCATTTCATCCATTTACATCATTGCTCAGTTTGGCCAAGAGTTAGGAAACTCCTGATTTAAGTCATGGCAGTATTGATAAAGGAGACCTAAACGAGCAGTGCAGAAGAAATCCAGAGCTCTGGGTTTGTCCCAGCTCTTTCAATAACCTGAAATCCAGCTTGAGCAAACAATTAAATTTGTTTATGTCACAATTTCCTTTCAAGTTGATGTTGGCAAGTAAAATATCACTGGGATGGATGCAAGTCTCAGACACTTTTACACCAAACTCCTCTAGAAGTTGGACTAGGCAGTGCCAACTGTAAAGAAACATGGAATGATACCTGAATGGGGGAAATTTCAAAGCAGGACCTTCAGTAAGGACCAGAATCAGAAATTCCTCCCCTTATTTCTTCAGCTCTAGATTCCTCTCAACACAAGTTCTGTCAATTTGTCATTCCGCAAAACTCAAATATGAACCCCAAGAGACATCTCAGTTTTGATGTGCTGTGAAATACCATCATTTAATCCTTCAGTCCATCTGTCCAGCTCTAGAAACTGAAATTTCCTTTAAAATAAAAACTACTGCAAAGCAGTATAGCTACATGCATCATATACACAGTGTCCCCTGTGCAGAAGGAAAAGCTGACACAACCTGCACAATCTCCTGTGAAAGGAGGGGCTGTGAAGATTTATTTTTCAGAATCTCATCACAGCAGAACCGATTCCAGGTCTCTACCACACAATGGTGGTTCCCGTAACCCAGCAAAGCCATAGGCTGCCATCAGAATTTTAAAAGATTTTCCTGATGATGTTGTTCTTTGCCAGGAGCAAGAGGAAGGCTGAGGGCAGGATTCAGCCCTACCAAGGGAAACCCGGGAGTCCCCAGAGGGCAAGGACTGTCTAGAAATGAGACACACCAATAATGGTGACACACAGAGCAATTTCCAGGAGCTCAGATGATTTCTTCACTCTCCCCCTCACCTTGTGGTTCCCAGTATTAACCACAGTTCACTGGTGTAAAAGGCAAACTCTTCCATCTGAGCTCTGTTAAAAAGGCAAATGGTGTCTCTCAAGGAGAGAGTTGACCCTGTTATCAGAGCCTTTGGGAGTTAAGAGAGCAGCCAGCAGTGGAGCCAGCCAAAATGCCTGAGCTGAGGCCAGCTAAGGAGCCAGCCAGGCAAATCCAAGGCTGCTGGAAAAATCCATTCTGGAGCTCAGCGTCTGGGACCCCGAGCTACTATGCACACCCTGCTTTAGTGGATATGGGTGTTGGCTTGAACAGAGCAACACCGAAGAGAGGGTGAAGAGGAGAAGCAAATTAGACTGGAGTTACATAAAAGGCCTATTGACTTCTTAATGACTTTGTTACTTGGAAGTAGCAGGTATATTTACCAGAACATAATCTCCTCTTTTACAGTAAAAGGTTTTTACAGGGAAAAGATATGTTCAAAAGGGATCTTACAATATATCCTTACAGAATTGTAGAGGGCTACAACAGGCAGCACAAGAAAAGTGGGATGAACCTGTCTGCTTACAGTCTTTCCAAGCTTTGGAAAGTGTATTTTTCAGTCACTGTTGAGCAGAATTTCTCTTTAAAGCCAACAGAGAGAAGGTCTTTGCCACCAAAAGGAGTAGAAAGCAAAAAGATCTTTTAGGTTCACAAATTATTACTCACTCACTTCCAAAGTTTTATTTTAATAATAAATAAAATTATGTATGATTTTTAAAATGCAGAGTAAATGACACAAGGTAACTCAAAGACACAGAGTCTATCCTCCCACTGATTCTGGGACTGAACTGCATTTTGAGGGACTTCTGTTGGTGGGATCCCTGCTTTAATCTTAGCCAAACACCAGGATGGTGCCATGGCCATGTCCCCATCTGTGAGCACTGTGGAAGAACTGCAATCAGTGGATCAATCACTTATCTTGCTCTACTGAAGTGCTGACCTGTCCCAAGAAGATGAGACCACCTAAAGCACAGAGCCTGACAACTCCTAAGAAATTAATGATGAAATTAAAAAGGCACAATCCTACATCACAGTAAAGCTATTTCTAAAAATACTGCTCTGTTTTTACCTCTGCCATCGGGTCTCAGCTCATCACTGGAAAGCTGTATTTCCATGAAATGATTAAAGTCTTGAAAAATGCTTGTTCTAGGGATCTCTGCTCCCTTTTCTGGGGAAACGTTTTGGTGTAAGAGGAAAAAAAACCATGCCCATAGCAGTTACAGAAATGAGAATGCCATAAGAATCTTGGGAAACTGAAAAGTAGGTGGAAATATCTGATAATACTTGGGACTAAACCACAGTGTTAAGTCCATGGCCACTTTTAAGAGCAGATAACTTTTCCCTCCTGCGCCATCTGAAGCTCAAGCATAACACCTGTCCAAGAGCTCAGGCTCAGGTTTGGACTGAGTTCCCAGCCTAAGGGAGCAAAAGATGATTAAGATATGAGACAGAAGGCCTCAAGCAGAAAGAAAATAGCCTGAGTTAGAAGCCTACAGCAAAATAGAGAGCTCAGAAATGTTTCCAATGATTGTCAGTGCTTGCAGTGCTTCAGGTTGGAGTGAATTAGCACAGATCAGGTGAAGGAGACTGCTACACAAAAATATCCTGTAACACAAAACTTTCCTGCTGTCAGAAATGCTCTTTTTAATCATTAGTACTTTAGCAAGAAAACACATGTGCACATACACACAAGTTTAACGTTTCTCTGAAAGTCTGATCTCTTGTACTTTAGACCAAATAGAAAACACAGAGCAGGCCAAATTCTGACCAGAATCTGCAGCAAAGTTCAGCTGATCTGTGGTGTTGAAAGCCCATTGCTGCTTAAAACAAGTATTTTACAAGGCAGCAAAATAAACTTTAGATAAACACAGGCAACTGTTGCTTTGGCATGGAGGAGACAGACGCACTTCAGAAATACGACTCCTGTTTTCTCCTCCCAGGACCAAGGAGAGAACACCACTGTGCAGAGGACACTGAGACTTCTGGCAGGAGAACCTGACACATTCACCAATGTCAGAGCAGAGTTACAGCAGCCTTGATGAGCAGGATGATGAGAGGCCACTGCAGAAATGGTCTTGTGTCAGCAAAAAGTCATTGAGAGTGTCTCTCACAGGGGACTGAATACTGCTGCTTTTCCTGGGGGATGGAGGATTTCCAACAGAAAGGAAACGTGGGGATGTTTCATCTGGCACCTGGTGAAGTCCCATATAGGGCTGGAAGCTGTACAAAGCTGGAGGAGTGTCTGGGAATGTGGCAGTGCCATCAGGGAGTACACCAGTGAATTATGCACACAGAACACACTCAGCACTGTTTGCACATTTTGCTACTAGAACAGAAGGGTGTCAGCCCTGCCTCCAATTTCCTCCTTTATGGCAACACTCAAGAGTGGAAGAACTTCCATAAAGATGGAAGATCCATAAAGATTTCCATAAGAATGAACTGATGCAATGGAGCAATTCAAGGTGCTGGGCACAGAGTTAATTTCCTTCTGCTGAAGTGACAAACTCTGCCCAAAGGACAGCCAAGAGACCCAGGTACGATGACTTCAAATCCTTTGACAAATATTTCCCATTATTTCTTTTGCTAAAGCCTTGAAGTTGCCTTTTTAAAGGCCCTCTGGAGATTTATGGGATAAATAAGAGAACTCAATAAGAGAACAGATATTTGGCATTGAATTTGTGCTACCTATTTTGCCTGTGCCACACTATCCGTGTCAGTGTGCATGAGAAGCAAGGCAGGGCACTGGGCTTGCACTTAAACATTAATCACAAGGAAAAAAATCAAACCAACAAATGCTTCAAAATACAGGGCACATTCACGCACATGGAAAATGTGGTTAATCTCTGCAATATTGACTTTGATAAAATCATACATTTAAACTAAAAAGGCAAGAAAGAAGGAAGTGAGGCCATTTTTTCAAGTTTGAGTCTTCCTCACACAATGCCAGAAGTCACAGATGATCACTGCTCATCTCCCATCTTTTTTATTTGGAGGTTACCATTAACAACAGACAGTTACATCAAGACCTGGATAAGTACTTTTCTGACTTCAAAACCAAGAAAAATACACTCAAATGTAGTCCACCTCTGTATTACTGTAAGGAACAAAACACAAGAGGTTTGCCAAGCAGAGTGCTCAAGCAATTGGACAGCAGAAAGGTATTTATCAGTATAACTTTCCAGGCTGATAACTTCAGAGCCAATCCAACAACTTCTTGGTAAAAAATAATCAACTTGTATTTATTGATATTATTTGCAATGGAGAATAAATGTAAGGTATTTACTTTTATGACTGTATAATCCATGTACTTAACCATAAACTGTCCCTTTTACTCATTTCATTTTTCTCATGGTGGGTGACCAAAAATTGAAAAGCAACATTATCGTACATCAATATCTTCCATTGTGATCTAAGTAAACGGACACATTTTTGCCTTCCACATGAAATTTTCAAATTCATATCTACCCCAAAATATCCATGGATAGATCTGAAACAAACAAAAACTCAAAATTTTCCATGGAACCCTTAAGTAATGCACTTTCTAATGAGCTGTATATTTTATTAAAGTTGAAACTCCCTAGACCTAGAATGGTCAGACCCAGATCTTCTTAAAAGGACACTTGAAGTTATGCTAAATACACATTTAAGAAAAAAGGGATCAGCCACTGAATCTGGGCCACAGAAAAGTGACCATGAACTTCTAAGGTAACCATGTTCTCAAAAGAACTCCAAAGCCTTGGATGCACTGGGTCTCATTATCAAATAATTTACGGTTCTGTGAGACATGAGTCAATATGAAAACACTGGTGTGAAAGCAGGGAAAAGGAGCTATTTATTATCATAGAATCACAGAATGGTTTGGGTTGGAAGGGACCTTAAAGCTCATCTAATTCTGTTCCCCCTGCCATGGGCAGGGACACCTTCCACTGTCCCAGGGTGCTCAAAGCCCCGTCCGGCCTGGCCTTGGGCACTGCCAGGGATCCAGGGGCAGCCACAGCTTCTCTGGGCACCCTGTGCCAGGGCCTCCCCACCCTCCCAGGGAACCATTTCTTCCCCAATATCCCATCTCTCCCTGCCCTCTGGCAGTTTAAAACCATTTCCTCTTGTTCTATGACTACAGACCCCTGTCCAAAGTCCCTCTCCAGCTCTCTTGGAGCCCCTTGAGGGACTGGAAGGCTGCAATAAAATCTCCATGAGCCTTATCCAGGCTGAACACCCCCATCTCACAGCCTTTCCTCACTGGAGAGATGTTCTAATCCCTCTAATCATCTTCATGGCCCTTCCAGTTAGAGTGTTTCAGCTGGCTTTTCAGCGACCCTACCCAACCACTGAGTTTGTCAGAAAAGCTAACAGATTCTCCCATTTTCCCCAGATAATCAAACCCTACCCATCAGCAGCGCTAGGAGCAGGACACCGCCAGCTTTACCTCCCTTTAAAGGGGTTTTTCCACATTTCCGTGCACATCTAATAACCCTGCCTCAACAACAGCAGCCAAAATCAAAACTGGAAGGCTCCACTGCCTCGCAAGGAAGCTGCAGTGGTGTGTGGAGCCATCAGGACAGCTTTGGGTGTTCACCTGGCCCAAGTGCAGGCAGCCCTCCCATCCGCCCAGCTGCACAGAGGGATCATGGAAAAGCAGACACGTACACCAGCCCTGAATGGGCCCTGAAGGATTTGATGAATGAAAAACGCTCAGGATTGTGAAGTTTCATTGGATTTCCACTGCTGAGGGAATAAGGTTGACCTTTTGGTTACCATGCAACCTTGGAAAGTGGGAGCTGGGGGAGCGTGTGTCACCCCAAGGAAGGGCTTGAGTCAGCTCTTGCTCAGCATCTTCAGGACCAGCTGCTGTCTGGACACATGTCCTCATTTAAAGCTGGGCCCCTGCCAAGGAAATGAAAGGCAGTCGGAACTATTTCTTTCTGAAAATCAGATTAAGGAACCTTGGAAGGAAGGAGAGATTGTATCATCTTGCTACACACTACAAAAATCAGCTGAAACACAGGAAATAACACTTAGATAACAAAGACAAATGAACTGTAAGAACAAAGGGCTATCAGGGAATTAGATTCTCCTGTCAGGTTCTCCAAGGGATAAATTCCCATCAAAATTCAAGACTCAGAGCCAGATATAAAATGAAAAGTGTTGATGCAGCTTTATAACCCACCAAAATGAGAAAAAGAAGCATTTCATCATCCAGAAGAGACAATTTCATACAATTTAGGTCTGATAGTAAAAAATCTGATGCAATTTCAAGGTAGCTAATGTCCTCAGCTAGGAAGACATCAGTCACAGTTTTAAAAAGCAGTTTTTAATAAAAAAAGCCTTCCATTTTTATTATCTACATCCCCTCAAAAGCAATTTGACATGCAAATGAATACATTGGCAGTGAAAGACTTCAGGAGAATCTCCAATACTAATTGTCAACTTTTCAGCAATTCAGCTGAATTTCAGCATTTGATATCCTCAAACAGGAGAACAGGATTGCTGCCAGAAGCCTCTAAATAGTACAAACATTCGTGCATTTTTACAAGGCAGGTAAAAAGCTAAATTATGTTGCTAATTAATTTTATATTTCCTTTGGGTAGCCAGAGAAACCTGGAGCTGCTCAGCAATCATTGAATGATGGGGTTTTGCCAAGTATTCAGGTTTGTTACTAACAGAACAAGCCAGAAGAACTGAGATCATGTTTTCTGCAATACCTACAGGGAAAAAAGTCAAATTCAAAGCAAGCTCATACAAAGCAAATATCTACATGAAGCAGAAGGGGAGAAAAGAACACCAAAGCACCTGAGATATTTAAATACAAGTAAAAAAGCCTTTAAAAACATTTCTCCCAAACTAAGACAACAAAGCCAAGACTATAATTCAGTGGCAGTGAGAACCGACATACTCCAAAGAAAAATATTTACAAGAAATTGAGAACAAAACGTTAATTCGATCAACTTGCAAAAGATGTAAGATATGATTTGCACTATGCACACATTGTCCAAATAGGCTACATCAGAATTAACTGATTTTTGTAATTGAGCACGGCACCATAAGCCAAACTTTCCTAAGTACCTGCACTGCGTAGGTGTAATGCCCTGGAGAGAAATAGACAGGGAGGACATTAAATAGAATATTTTTACCTTCAAAGCTGCTTCCTTGTCTCCTTTTAACCTGCACAGTCTTTTTTGTTTTCCTTACAAAGATCTTGTAATTCAATTGAGGAACATCTGTGTTCATATCAGCTTTTACGATACTTACACTGATTACCATACACAAATATTCACTTCCCTCTGCACCCACCAGTGTAAAGCAACAGCCTCTCTTCTTCATTCTCAGGGCACAAATTGAAGCCAACTCTCTTTTCTTCTTAACAAGTTAATCTGTTCAGTTGATGTTAAATGGGTATCAGCTATTAACCACAATAAGAGTGGTTAATAAATAACATTTTTAATATAGATTTTAAAAAATATGTCAATAAATAACACTTTTTCTCCCCCCCAGAGCCTTCAATCACCAGTCCCCTTGAATCTACCGTGTGGATCTATTGCTTATAAAGCTATATCCTTTAAAAGATTTCCAGTTTTCCCGTCCTTAATCACTCCCCTGATGAATTCCAGAGCCCACCCTCTTCTCATCTCATCAGTACAAGTGCTATAGTGGAACCTTTGGCTTTATTCAGCAATCAAGGAAATCCTTACACAGGCAGATATATAGGTAGCAACTTTGTAATTCACAACCACTTCCCCTTTCTCTGTTGGGAAGTGAATTAATATGGCAAATCCACCTCACCATTTCGTTATGTTTCAAATGGGCCAATATTTTAAGTTGCATTCTCTAAGGGAAAATTTAACAAATTATCCCAATCCCTGATGCAGCATATTTTAATAAATACCTTTGCTATTTCCTTCAAAGGAAAGAAAAACATCCCAAACACCTTGCTTCAACCTACTCTCCAACAGTTGAATTACAAAGGTTTTAGCTCCTTCAACATCAGCAGTTCAAAAATTAGCGCCAGCCAAACATATTGAGCCACTGTTTTAAGGCTGGATCGATCATGACCATATATTGCTGAAACAGTTTTTAACTGGCATAATTCCATTCCACTGAAAGAACTTAATTCCTATGCAGGTTCCACCACCTTCACCTCCAGGTTTTATGAACTAAGAAATCTCTCTTAATTGCTGAGAGACTGCTGCAGGGATAAGGTTCCCGCGTCTCTGCATCCTCTGCCTCTCCTCAAGCCTTGCAGCAGCCCTAGACTCTGGAGCAGAGGCCAACATTAACAAGGTGCAATCCAACCCCGCGTGTTCAGAGACACCAACAACCAGCTGGGACAAACGGCCTGGAAATGCTTACGGGAAAAGCTGGAGCTGTGCATGAAACCCCAGCAGCTCCTGCTTTATGGGCCCTGAAGAGATGGATATAAACGTGCGAGCGCACAGAACGCTCGTGGCTCTCCTGCCCGGGATCTGCCTCACTGCAATGCACGTCTGGGCTCGAGGCAACTCTGTTCCCATGCCAAAATCGTATGGAATGCACTGAGAGGTCAGGGCTAGGAATTTATGTGCTTTGCAGTTATTTAGAAATTACGGGAAAGAGAACTTGGCTGTTCCTGCCCCTGCACAGGTGTAGTTAGCTCAGAGAGCTTGGCGGGTCAGGCTTTTTCAATCAAAATTCCACTTGGTCAGGAGCAATGGCCTTGTGCATGTGGAAAGATGGCTCAGTCTGGGGAGAAAAACTGAGGGGTCACCTGCAAAATTCTTTCTTTGTACCACCTTTCCTTCTCACTAAAAGCCAAGTCTAGGCATTATGTTAGAAGACAATTATCTCAGAGATAACTAATGATAAAATTCTTAGTTTATACATGTGAAAAAAAAAACCCTAAAAATATTACTTCAACTTTTCATTTGATTATGCTCTTCAGTGGAACAAAACCACTCAAAATCATCACAGGAAGTGCCATGAGATCTTAGCTGAATAAAGATTGAAATGTTTCAGAAGCTGAATGGAAGAGCTCGGTGGCTGCTCTATCCATATGCAAACCTGCCCTCCCAAACCTTCGTGGCTTTTTGCACATACAAAGAACCTTACTGATTTACTGTTATAGAACAGAACAAAGGTGTAGTGGAAATGGGGTTTTTTTTGCCAAAAAAAGAACAGGAAGATAAAAATACAAGAAGCAAAATGGATGATGGAGGGAATGAAGGAAATGTGAGAACATGCAGTAAGGAAATAGAAAAGGTGCAACAGTAAAAACCAGCCCAGACAATTCTCCCAGGTTAAGGTGGCCCTGACCATCTGTCACCTATGTGGAGCTGTCAATTTTTTGTGCTCTCAATATTGTATCTGTGAAAAACACTACTTCACATTATATTTTCTTAGGAATTAAACCCAGTAACAAAAGCTATAACATTGAAATGAAGGAATCGATTTTTCCTTCAGAACATAAATAAACGCCTAAGAAATCCTCCCGGGTTGGTGGAAGCTCCCGAGGAGTGTCCCAGGGTGGCTTTCCAAAGCAGCACACAGCTTGGTTTGTGGGCACAGCAGCAATCTTTCCACAAGACAGAGTGTGCTACTCCAGTAGGAATCTGTCAGTGCATGGAAAGTTAAGAGTGTCTGGACAGCACAGTGGTGGGTAATGTGATACAGATGATTTCACCTTTAGGTCTCCAGTTCAAAAAAACTCAGCCCAAAAAGTGTCATCACCTGATAGTTTTTACTACTTCTATTTACAGTACAAAATTTCCCAGAGGGCCAAACTGAGATCAAGACTGTCCTCCCTCCCTGCATGCTCTTGGGATTGCCTGAACTAAAGGAACAGACCTTCTCTGTAGATCCCATGGTGTAAACAGGCTGCAGATATGAGGGGAAAAAAAGCACAGAAAACTGAAATGTGTTGTCAAAATTCAGTGAGTCAGACATAAAAGCGAGTCTGACTCCTGAGCTGATGACATTTTTACTCTGCTTTTTGTGTCAGAGGAGTTTCTCTGTCCTGCCCCAAAGGCAAAAAACGCACATGTGCAGCAAGATCTCAGCTCCAGGATGCATCAAACTTCCTAGACAAGGACGTATTTTTGGTTTAGCCCATGTGGTGTAGGGCTGATACCCCCCAGGAGTGCTGGGCTCACTCCACACAGGATGCAGAGGTGATCAGTGCACTGAGGGAACACATCCAGGATTCCCAGACATCCAGCAACGTGGTCTGAGCTACCCCTCTGACTGCCTGGGAATCCTCAGCAAAGGTTTAAAAAGGGTGTGAAAAAAAAAAAAAAGGCAACAAAAAAACCCAAACCCCAAAGTTCATTTTTACCCAGACAGAGTATCCATATCCAGTATAATAATCTGAGAAAGCACTTTATCTTAATTTGAATGAAAGGAGCAGGAATCCATTATCCTACTCTGCTCTCCTAAAAGCAGGACCACCATAACTGAATTCGAGATCAGAAAAGCAACTTTTGCATGAATTCTCTTCCAGCTCTAAAGGTGGCCTGTCCTGGTCCGGTTGGCAGGAATCCTGCTGAAGTTTAGATCACAGTATCCATCAAACTCAGTCATTCTAGAAAGTTGCACCCTTCTCTCAACAAAATAATAATTTTTAAGAGTATTATAAAAAATATTAAAGCCTCAGAAATGAGGGAGCCCATTCAGAGTAAAGAACCAACAGCATCAAAGGGTTATCCCTCAACAACAACAAAAAAATATATATCTCACCATATTATATCTTTATTTAATCGACCACCTCTTCTCACCATTCTGCAATAACACACAGTAATTCTATTTCCAGTGTAAATCATTTCAATTCTGACATCTTCACTGGGGACTAAATAATATGTGACCTTATCTCACTTAAATCTGGTATTAATTTTAACAAGGAAAAAAATGGTTTATGAAATTCAGGAGCTTAAGGGTAACTGGGGGGATACAGGTCTGCCTCAAAGGGTAGCATATGGATTTCATTTTCCCTACATTTTCCACCAAATTCTAGGAACTACAGTAATGTTTTACTATAGGGTGCCACAAACTCACTCTGAATCTTGCCCAGAAGAATCAGGGTCTGAATGCTGCACTGGGCAAGGGAAATTTGGAATATTTGAACAACAATTACTAAACCTTCCACAGACTTGATTTCTTTTCAAGCTTTTTCACGTAACTTGCAGAACCTTTAAAAAAATAATTGCCTTCTTTGAAAAGTGGGAGTATGACCTATTATGAAATACAGATAAAGCCTAGTTCTGCTCCCAGTTATGCTTTTAAGTGTGGAGTGAAATTCAGGAAGTGAAGCTGCTATGATCATAAGTCTAAAAACTGATCCTTCATTATACCTTTGATATAATTTGCCAAAAAACTTCCTGATTCTTCAACACCAACTGTCTGAACTTCAATGGGAAAGACTTCTCCATCCTGAAGATCTTTTCATCTTTCTGTACACACAGTTTTCTCTCTCCTATTGCTTGTTTTCTCCTAAATACTTTCATGCCACCAAGAGGGCCTGCTGTTTATCCATCCCTTCAAAAGCAGGGAAATCTTCACTTGAATTGGCATTGACAGATCCGGTGAGGACAACCTGGACACCCACATGCTCTGCTAGGTATTTCAGAGGTTCTTGAATCAGAGATCTCATTATTCCATTGATTTCACTTGTGTTATTGAAAAAAAAAATCTTCACTGTCTCATTTTAGAGTTTTTAAGTTGTCTAAATAGCACTTGGTTTTGTTTAACACCTCACCTATTAATTTTCTTAACTCTTGTACTGTGAAAGCACCCCAGACAATAATCATGCATTGGAGCTCCTCCCTGCTCTCCCTCCAAACACCTTTCCCAATCCAGACAGACTGAGGCTGCTCCAGCTCTGCACTTCTCAGTATCATCGGCCCTTTAAAAGATTTTTTTAGGTCTGTTCCATGCCAGGACAGAGGAAACCAATCTGGCAGAGGTATGAGTGTACCAGGCACTTACATAACAGACTGTGCTGCTCCAAGATTTGCTCTGATTCCTTGCACCACAATCCTTACCTGCCCTTTGTAGGTTTGATGGCCTAAAGCAGGTTTTCCCTTTGTACTTTGAATCTAAGACACAAATTAACACATTGGTATGGGACAGAGCTGATTATCATGACAGACAGTCATTGAAACTGCTGTGGGAAAGAGAGAAAGAAACTCAACAAGGTTTGGTTTGCAGGTCTTTTCCTACTTCATTCTGTTCATCAGGTGCAACACCAAGGAAAGTCTGACTGTGGGACTTCAAAAGTGTTCAAGGCCAGGCTGGGGCTTGGAGCAACCTGGGATAGTGGAAGATGTCCCAAGGTGAGGGGAATGAGATGAGCTTTCAGGTCCCTTCCAACCCAAGTCATCCTTTGATTCTGTGATAAATGTAGTGAGTGTTAAACAATTATAGTAACAATAAAATACCCAAATTCATCAACAACTGTAAGATGAAATCTCTCAATAAAACAGTACTTTAAAAAATGGTTATTAACTTATTCATTAAATCTGGGAAGAAATGAGGCACAGTTCACATTCTTCCTTCCCACTAGAAGGTCCCACTCAGCTGCGACAGCTTCCATCAGGAGCTGCACTGTCTCCAAGTCCATGAGTTTCTGTTGGTAGGAGAAAGGATGAGACCTGGAGTGCCTCACCTCCCTCCCACAACAAACCCAAGACAAGCACTTTTTCCTACTGCAAGCAGACACATTTCTCCTTCAATTCATGATGCATCAAAAAACTCAGCTGAAAACAGTACCAAATAGAGGCCTCTAGAAGGAAAGACTCCTTACACAGCATCTCTCCCCTGTGCCTACCAAAAAAAAAAAAAAAAAAAACCCAAACAAGTTCAGGAAAGGCATCCTGCTGGACTATTAAAGAGTTTGGAGCCAACAGTCAACACATTAGGTAACCTCATTATCCACTGCCTAGTGCCAAAGGCAAAACAGGTGTGAGGATACCAAAGCAAGAGGAAAGCACAGCCTGTTAATAGAAATCTGCAATTTTAAGGGCATTAAAATATTTCCAAATGTTCAGAGAAAAGCCTCACAGTGGAGCAGACGTTCACTAATGGAAAATAAAAGAAAAATGTGAACTTCTGGTAAGGTGCATCACAGCTTGGTTTCCCCCTTTTTGGGTTCAGATTAACCCTGAGACTTAAGGGTTTGAGTTTCCTTTTGTTCCCCAAAGTGTGGGACAGCAAAGAACAATCACCATCTCTGTGTCAAGTTATTGAGGTTATCGTTTCGTGAGGATGGAACACTCTGGCCTTTTGAGACTCAAAAAATGAGACCATCCCACAGGAGAGCTCCTATCACACTCCCCACCCTATCCCTTCAACTTCCACTAATTCACCATTTCCAGTTCAGACCTGGAACCACTCTCAGAAATAGCTGTTAAACAGTAGAAAATTCTGCTGAAGTTAGTGGGGTTACACAACTGCAGAAACAAAGTGAGAATCAAAAATTTTTTCTTCAGCCACCACAATAATCAGATCCTGGAACTGGTATCTACTGTATTGAAATAGTTGGGCAAGAAAATCAAGTCTAGCAGAGCTCCAGAAGTCATAGTTTTACATCACTTTGCTTCTCTGATGCATTTCCTGAGGCATTTAATATCACAATTTAGCTGAATTTAGTTTTGTCCATTCCTTCAGTCCCCACACTCGAACTACACAATTCCCTTCCCTTCACTACAAAGTACATAAATGCCTTAACATGGTTCATAATGAGCAGTGTTCTTATGAGACTGAAGGCCTCAGACTTTTATTTCTATTAACAACCACCTTCATGAAAAAGACAGTAAGTTCTAGAATAATCATGTAAAAATATTCTATTTCAGCTCTGTATCCAAAATACAGCTTATTTTCACCAAAATTTACTTCCACACACCTCCTGCAGATGCTGCAGGACACACTGGTGGAATTTTAATTTCAAAGGATACCTGACTTTCAGAGCTTGCACGATTAAGACCACATGGGTTTAATTTATAAATTTTACTCCTTTGTTTCAGTGAAGCCATAGTATTTGCAGAGGGGACTTTTGCTGGAGAGGATGATGCCTGTATGTGAGGGGGACATTGCACCACTTGAGAGTTAAAACCCCATAAGAATTATTTACCAGCACTTTGGATACTTTTCACATTCAAAACACAATAACGAGGTTTAGTTAGCCTTTAACAGCCATGATAAATTTGTTGGCAGGGATATACAGACAGAAAGTGAAGGACAGAAGGGGGAAAAAAAAAAAAGAGCTTTGACAGCATATAACTTGCAAGCTGTCTTCAGAGTGTGGTTTAGTGGTTTAAATGGAAAACTCAGTCCAGTGGAGCCTGGTCCCCGATCTCAGCCTTGCTATGGTTGGGTTTCTCAGGATTGTTTGCCGAAATAATTTAGCAACACATTTTGTCCATTCTTTCCTTGCCTGCAAAAAACACTGACAAAAAGTTGGAAGTTTCTTATAAACATTTGGGTGGGCCAGTGGAAAAGGCTGTGCTAGCAGGACATGGGTGTCCTTTGGTGACAATATCCCACAGGGCCAGGGGTTCCTACACAGCCACTCAGGGAAAAATTCACCTTGCACAGAAACACTCTGCGCTTCAGCCTGCAGATCTGCTCACAGAATGCTTCCAGCAGGTACATCTGCTCTTTAACAGGCAAGCAACACAACTTAATTCACCATTTAACAAGAACAAAGTTTCCTACACTTTTTCCACCCTTCCACTATCAATCTGCTCCAGCACCAACCTCTGTGTCATTATTTCCACAGAGTCACGTAGACTGTTTTATTGAAAAAATCTTTCCAGAAGTTTTTGTTGAAACACCACTTTGAAGACAATCTATGTACAACTCAAATGCCACATTCGGGGTTTTTTCAGAGGTCGCTGTTTTTCTCCTAAATTTTAAGAACTCGTGAACATTCTTCCAATTGAATCTCTGGTCAACTCAAAAATGTGACTACTATAGAGTCTCAAGAAGCACCTGAAGGAAATTCTAGGTTTCCAATTATGTTAACCTATACCTGTGTGTTTCAAAACAGCTCCTTCAGAAGCTGTAAAATCAGGAAATAAATAGTGAAAAAGATAGATATAAAACCAGCACTGAGGAAAGAAGAATAATCTGTTATTGAGCTTTCTCACACAGATTTAGTGCAATAATTCAACTCCTCTTATCCTGCTGGGCAAAGGTGAAGGAGTGGATTAAACGAGAACTTTGAAAGGGACCATCAAAAGATGGTACAGGCAACAACGTTATAGGAACACGACAATGCCCATGGCTGTTGACATGCTGGAAACCTGCACACTAAATAATGCTCACTAAACCCAAAGTGGAATTAGAGTCATTTAGGAGGATTCTCTGAAAACAGAAAGTGCAATGGAAATCACAGACGAACAAAATGACTGCAAGTAAATCCTGGCAGCGAGTCCCCCCTTCGCACACACACTTCTCTAATGTTTCTCTTGACTGACTCTTGTGCTGAAATGAGTTCATGACAAGTCTGATTTTTTCCTCTACAGATCACCACACTTTTCCAGCACAAATAACCCCGAGTATAAATCATATACTCGCTGAAATGCTTAGATTGGCATGTTATCTCATGTAAGAGCAAGGTACCAAGATCTCAGTTGTAGAGACGTGGTATTTTTTTGTTAGGCAAATTGCACGGGTTTTTTCTTTATATAATGCTTCTGTAGGACAGTCAACATTTTTCCCTTCTCTGATAAAAGATATAGACTGATAACTCAGTATGTATGTGCTGTTCTTCACTCACGTATTTCAAAACGCAGATAATTATCACCAATTTAATAATGAAAATCCTGATAAAAAGATCTTTCTTCTCATTCCAGCAGTAAAGCATGGAACAAAATCTGTGAGTCTGAACACTCAGTTCAATATGTTCTCCAAATAATTTACATCCCATTATGAAATAATTAGACTGGCTCAGACTACAAAATGACCTTAAGGAAAGTTCAGGAATTCTGGATCCTAGGATGTGTACCAGACTCCCACGCCTGCTCAAAACAAGTCTTAACATCAACTGTTCAGCTAACATTGAAACTAAAACTTTCTGTGTTTAGTCCTATTCACTCCAATCTCAGCATTTATTTTCTCTAAGATAGTCCTGGTTTCAGCGTTCCCTTTCCTTCCTTCCCCCAGTCACATTGCCCAGGCTCTCCAGCTCTCACCCTTTCCTATCTGTCTGGAGAACAGGCAGCCATTGACACTGTGAGCCAGCCCTTTGGCTGGATGATGCCTCAGATGGGTAACAGTTGAATTCTGTGTATATATATATATACACACATATGTATCTTTTTGTAAGAGCACCAATTCCCTCATCTTTCCTTTATTCAATTGCTCTTTTTCCACAAAACTTGCAGGAACTTAATTCCTTGGAGGTGCCAAGCTGAAAAAGAATGCATGATATCATTCTGTCTGGAGACAGGGGTGGAGGGAGATGGGTAACTGTCTTCAGACACATCCCTGAGCTGCTGCAAAAAGGATGAGTGTTCCATGAGCAGGATGAGAAGAAAGAAGGCTGAATTTCATCCCAAAACATTCAGCTTTGGCATGTAAGGAATTACCCAACTGCTGTAGCTTAATTAACTAAATTGCTGATAGAAGGTTGGAATGGCATCACTGGGGCTTTCAAGAACAGGTGAGTTGAAAGTGCTGGAAGGAAACCAGGTGTAGGTTTTTTGTACTCACTTGGGGGGCAAAACACCTTAAGAAGCCACCCTGCTCTGGAGCCAGGCTGGGAGAGCTGGGGGTGTTCAGCCTGAACAGTCTGGGCACGACTTACTGTGATCTTTCAGTACATAAAAGTGGCTTACAAGAATCATGGGGACTATAGCTCTGACATCAAGTTAAAAACTTAAACTCACAAATCTGTGGGGGAGAAAAAATCAATTATAATTAGGGTTGTGAAAATCAGCTTGGTTCATGTCTTGCAGTCTTTATTCAGAACTACACAGCTTATTCATCACTGTCCTCTCTCACTCAAAGTCACTGACTATTTAGCTAGGAGTTTCCTTTGTTACTTTACCAGTACTAGGCTTTTCCTCCCCACTTGTGTAAAATTACTAAATGAATCAGTTTCCCTTTAAGAGCTGGATGATCCTGCCAGCTTAGCCAATGTGAAGCATTTCCAAAGAAGTTTCTTGCTCATCACCATAAGGAACAAAATATTTTAAAACCCCAAACTTCAAAATCCCAGATGGTCTTGAAGCCCTTTTAAAATAAACTGTGTGAGTTTACAGTCAAATCTGCCCAAAAAAATCTTCTAATAGAGACTGAAAACTATAAATGCTCTCAGTTTATTAAAAAATAATTTGACACCAGCACAGACTATTTCAATCTTTTTCCTCACACTGCAGAACTAGACACACTTCTCAAAATATTTGCTTTCAGCAAAGTGACAGCAGCCCCTCAAGAAATGTTATGTATGAGCCAGCATTTGATTTTTTTTGTTATATTTCATATTATATTGTCTGTTGAATAAGATGTTTTAAAAACATTAATGTAATATAGAATTTCAGACTCTTAATCATTTTGACAGGTTTTCTGAAACTCTTCAGAGCAACATTTGAGTAACGACCCGGTGCAATACACGACACTGAAATGGGCAGGACTGGGGTAAGGGGAGAGGAGAGCTGGGAAGGGCTCTGCTCTAAAACACATGCATTCATTAGAAGAGAAAAATGCCTAGAAATCTGGCACTAGGAAGAGTGTTTAAATGAAGCCTGCCTGAGGGGATAGCCCTGACTTGCACTCTTACCAACGAGATGGATATCATGTGAACGTTAACAAGAATTACGTACCAGGTTAAAAATCTCCCCGTAAGAAACCACAAGGCCGTGCCACGCTCTGCACCACTGCAGGGACAACGCCTTCTGCAGGGAAATGAGTCCAGATCCACGCACAGGCTGCACACAAACACATCCAGACAAAAATGGCAACAAGCAAAAACCAAAACTCACTGTGTTCTATGCTTTTGGGATGTTCGCTAAGGGTGAATTTGGATCCAAGCTGACTAACAAATAGTCGTGGTTTCAGGTCAGCTTGTTTCGAATGCTGATTATTTTACACCTTAACTCCAGTTTTTCAGTGTGTCTTCATCCCAATTTTTAAACTTTTAGACCTACATTCAAGCCTTGTATCTTAGCTCTCTGGAAGGACTATTTAAATGCCAGAGGCCCCATGCCAGTGTATGGGCTCCCATCTGAAAAATCCAATCCGCAGCTGGAAAACAGCAATGGACTCAACATGTACTTGGTTTTCCAAAGCACAAAATACTTGGGGACCAAAACAAAGCGACCTTCATTCACACTACAGAAAAATCCTATATTAGTGTGGATGGATCTTTTGGTATTCATTGTTGCCCATAACTAATTTCAAATAGCTACAAATAAAACATATAGTCTTCCATACAAGGAAGACTTCCATTATAGCTCAAACCCCACAATAGGGGACATACACAGAGCAGTCAAATGGAAAGGATTTATATTTTTTTGCTATATATACTTCCCCTTCTGGAGAAAGTTTGAATGAAAAGGACCTCATGCTTTGCTTTTCAAAACATTACAGTTAGCAAAATAAAATATAAGTTTAACATATATTTTTACTGTACACTGCAGTCCAATGTCACATTCAGAAGACAATTCCCTAAGAAACTACAAGTTAACCAGCCTGGTTACCACCTTCACCCATTTTTAACTTATGATGGATATTAATATTCTGTATGAGCTGCTTCCTCAAGCAAACTCAGCTCCGATTCAGCATCTGGAGGCTGATGAAATTTTGCTTTTGCCCATTTTCACAGCTGCAGCAAAGCAGCCAGAGAAGGTCGAGCGATTAACCTGAGGTTGCCGAGTGAGTCAGTGCAGCAGGATTACAATCATTAGCACTCCTGGCTGCCAGGCTCAGCCCTGCTTCTTCTCCTACCACAGACACAGCCCTCACCAGCTTTGGCACACAAAAGTGATGGGCTAGTTAGTGCCAGGCACTGAGAAAAAGGGCAATTTTCCCTGCACACAGCAGTGTCAGCCCACTCAGCCTTGATCTGTGAACACCCTTCAGCCTCAGCACAGCTCTGCCAACACATCTCACTGCTGGCCTGTCAAACCCCAGGGTCCTGTTGAGCAGAGCCTCCCTGCTGAGCCAGATGGAGAGGTGGCTGTGGAACCAGACAATTAATTGGAAAATTCAACACCAGCTTGCACCTGCAGCCAGCAGTTCACTGACACTGCAGAAAGCAAAGAAGATTTAAGCAAGCCAAGGCAGAAATCAATGGTGTATTCACCTCCTACCCACTGCAACACCTGACTGTAAATACTCACCTGAACTGCAGCTAGAATGACAAACACAACTTCATATAAAGGTTGCTGCCATGGTGGAGATGACAGCAGCTCCACATCAAGATTTGGGCAATCTTACTTTCTTAAGTCAAAGTTTACATCACACACAGAGCTCTGACTGCCCCTTGTCCTGCACCACAGAGCTTTAATCACGTTGGTACCATCATCCTACACAGAGGGGGGCAGAAGCTTTGGTCACTGAGCCCACTGACAGTGCATCCACCCTGCTCGGGGTTCGTGGCTCGTGCTGACCATGACCTGCAGGCTGCAGTTTGCTCAGTTGTGTCTCTGTGGGATCACAGGCAAGGGCTCACAGTATGTGAATCCAAAATCTCATGAAAAATGTGTTCTCATAACCCAGTTTCGTACATCCAAGAACCTGGAGAGCCTTGGAACTGTCATCTTGTATCAGATTTGTGAGTGTTTTTCTGAAACAAATCTCCAAAGCCTCTGTGGGTCACCTACTGATGGTTTGTAATATTAATCAATCACATCTAATACACTTGACTTTCCACACAAAAACTAAAATTGGTTTCACTGCATCAATTCACTGCCAAAATCCTGCAGCTGGTGTCACAGGGTGGTGGCATTTGTGAAGTCACAGCACTGTGTAGGAGACAGCTTTAACAGCCAGCTTACTCTGCTCTCCAGCCAATGGCACAGGATAGAGGTGGAAGATTTGAGAACCACAAACAGATGGGAAATAGATCTAACTCTAGAAAGGATAACAATTATCTTAGACCAGGGTTTAATTTATTTCAGGTTTTCCTCAGGATGTTACAGGTACAGCTCAGAACAACCCAAACCTGCGGAGATGTGAATACAGGAATCCTAAGCACTGTCTGTGTTTTTAAGTCTTATCTCTGGGAATCCTGGACAAGTATGACAAGCAAAAGGAAAGAGTCAGGTGCAGGCCAAGATAGCCAGAGTCACCTGCTGCTATCCCAAAGTTACTGTCCCTCCTCACTCTCACATTCACAGTCTCTTGAAGATAGGACTTTGTTCCAGAGTGACATCTTCATTCCTGCTGCTGCTGCTCCAAGGAATAAAATTTCCAGAGAGTTCAGAACTCAAATGAACCCTGAGACAGCCAAGCATGTACAAACCAGGGCAGAATAGCAGTATTTGTTTATCACATTTTATAGTAGGATTCCTCAATAAAACCATTGAATAAACCAAATAATGCCTTTTATTTGAATACAAGTCCTTCAATCATTAAAATAATAATAGAACAACAAAAATTAAATGGGCACTGTGCACAGGCCATTATTTACAAGCCATATGTCCCCATTTCAGTTCTGGGTTGATCTTTTAAGCCAGATAAATCTGCCACCAACTGGCAAGTACTTTGAATTCCTCGGTTCCCAAATATTCAGTGGTCCCTAGAGCTCTTCAAATTCCAACTGCACACAGAGGGGGCCATGATTACATCTACAAACTGTATATTCCTCCCTCAGCCATCCCCTTTGGAAGGTTCTGCATGGGGAACAGAACCAAGCACAGTCTAACAAGCAGAAGAATTGCTAAAGCCAAGCAGAACCATCCGACTCTTCCCCAGGTCCAGATCAAACTCTCCCAGGAAGGGACCTCATTCCCAGCTAACAGAGCCCACACAACAAGGCTCTCAGTCCTTAATTAGTATTTGGATTAGGAAGACTCTAAATCAAGTGCTTAGATGGCAGTGAAAGGCAGGTGTGCATTTGTAATCATGGGGTTTTACAGAGGAAAAGCCAAAGGGTTTTCTCTCAGTTGCACAGACGGGGACGTGTCACCTGCTCCCAGGTGTCAGCAGCGCCCCAGGGCCAGCCCCAGCACACGCAGCCTCCCATCCGAGGGGAGCCAGGGACACAGAGCCGGGACAAACACCTTGCAGCCCCTGCTGGGACTGATCTGGACACATGGAAGGAGGCACGGATGCCTGCGTTGTTTTTGGCCTAGGGAATACCATCTGCAGCTGTGAAATTCACTGAGTGGGTGAAGGAAGCAGGTGGCAAACAGGAGCAAATGGTTAAATGTTCCCTCCACTGCACCACATGTGAAATCCCTTATTTCAATGCACTGCAATAAACCTACCACTGTCAGTGCACATAAAATGGGTGGAAGAATTTTTCTTCACAAGGAAGTAAATCTGATTTTTATCTAAGCTGGCAGTAAACAAGGTCAAATATTTAACTGTTTCTGTGGTAACTTCCTCACTGTTTTTCAATTCTTATTTTTCTTTTTTCATAATGCCAACAAGGCCAGAACACTGCACAGCTACAGATCACAAGGATGTGAACAAAGTGAAGGGGGTCCATGGCAAACTTCAACAGCCAAATGAAGAAAGTAAATGCTGATTGTAAAGAGCAAACAGTGGTACCAGATAGAGGAACTCAGCTTCACCAACACTGGATTTATTGTGCATGGTTTAGTCAAGTGATTTATATGGATTACACCACATTTTCCCTTTTTGTAGCTTGCCTTGGTAATCAAAAAGTCTTTTTGTAATTTACATTAATAGCTTTGCAACATTGTGGAAAATATTAAAAAAGACCTTTATATTTTTGGCACCTCCTACTTCAGAGGACTGCACACAATCAACGCTCTTTTGAACCGTTCCAAAGGGTTTGGCAACAATTTGAGGTACACCCAAAATGTCATGAAAGACCCTGTAACAGAATCCTCAGAAAGGCTGGTCAGTCAATGTCCAGGTCAATAGTTTTCTTAGGCCCGAGTCCGCAGCACATCCCTGCCAGCAAGAAAAAACATTACACATCCAAGGCACTTCCATTATCTTAAATCACTGGGTTTGAATAATAATAACAACAATAATAATAAAGACACATTATGGAAGTGTTATTTCCCCCCTCAGTGGACCCAAGTTGGGGAACACTTTCAGGCCGTTAAAGGATGTCACCACAGAAGGTTTCTGAATTAAATCAATTAGGAACTATCACATGTTGCTGCCTCAACAACACAAGAAAACACAGCACAGCCAAGTGCAGGACAGTAACCTAAGGATGAAACTCAAAACCTGAGTTTTTGATTGTTACTACTATTCTGACCTTAGGAAAATAAGGAAATGCTTTTCCATCTATATTTTCTTATCCATAAAAAGGATCCTATCGCAGAACAGAGTTGAGACAGTGAAAGGATAAAATGGGAGTTTTTAAACACAAAGTTGTTAATTGTTGAATTGGTGTGGATGCACCGTGCAGTGCTGGCAGTGATCTGTAACACAGAGCTCAGCCTAGTGACAGCTGTCAGAAAATTGCCATCAAGAGTGTGATGCTGGAAAGAAAACAAAAAAAGTTTAGGTGCATCTTGCCTTTCAATTTATAGAATGGTACTTAATTACTACTGTCCTAAGAGAAGCTTAAAATGCAGGATGAAATGCATAGCAAGAAAGAACAGGAAGTGTATGAAGCTGAATTCATGGCCCCAAATTCCAGCTGAAGACAAACTTTTTCCAAAACTTCCCATCAGGATTATGTATTTCTATCACTTCTGTAAATGTAATTATATTGCTTTTCTTCCACCTCTTCTCTGCTGTGTATGTGAGCTTCAGGAAAATGTGAATCAGAACAGGACTGGTGCCAGTCCTGGGCACTGAGCAGAGACACTAAAATGGATCTACCCATGCATTGCATATTTGGAACTGTTTAACAAGTTGCAAAGATATTAAAAAAAAAAAAAAAAAAAAAAAAAAAAAAAAAAAAAAAAAAAGACTAAACGTATTAGTACAAGAGAATGCAAATATAAGAACTAATGTAAAATGCACCAAGAAGTACCCAACAGCCCTGGTTCCCAGAAGAACCAGTGATTTCCCAGGTGATTCCCAAACCAGTGAGGAGGCTTTGGAGCACTGGTTCAGTTTCCTGATGAAGATGAACTGAGAAGAGCCATGAAGAAATACCTTTGTGCTTTCCAAGCTGTCAGTCCTCACACAGGGAGAAGAACAACATCTGACCTCAGAGCTCTTGCTCCTCCACGCTCTGCCAGGGCTGTCCACACCACAGGAGGATGAGGTGGAACTTGCAGCAAATATTTGCTATCACTAAGGTACCAGGCCTACAAGCAACCAATGCCTACATTTTCTGCTTTAAGAACATAAAATCAGAGCTTTCATTGTTAAGCTAGAGCCAAATCTTGTTCCAAAGATATGCAAGACCTATAGCAGCTTCTCCCAGGGCCAGGATTCAGTAACTCTAGGAGAAAGCTAGGGACGTCTAGAATTTCCCCATATACATATTTCATTTTACACACAGTGATTCATCCTAGAAAAATGCTTTCCAAACACTTTGAGACAAGCTGGATATGTGATATTTGGATAAAGCAGTATTTGAACATCATGGAATAAGAGAAACAAAATGGATTTTTACAGACTGACCCAGAAGAACGATTTAAAAAAAAAAAATCCCAAACTGTCATATCTTAGAGAGGGATCTTTTTCCCTTGTATTGAAGCAGAAATAATCAGGCAAGAGAATAAACCTACATGTTTAAAAATCAAGCCACAGACAGCAGCTCCCCTCCTGCAGGCTGTCAGTGAGCAGATCTGTAACTGCAGGCAGCAGATAAAAGCTGTGATGAATTAGCACCACAGAACCAGGCACTGAATTTTCCCTGGTTCTCACTGTTCTGCATCACTGGATTCCAGGAATTAGTTAAAATCCAACTACACATGATCAGGATTGACTTCCAAATTTTTGCAGCTATTCAGATACCAGTTACTGTTAACATCTGGATCAGCCCAGCTCCAGAATCCACCCAAGCCTGAGCTAATTCCATATTTAATCATGTGGATTCCAGCTTTAAGAGTGACAATATCTAAACCTTGTCCACATGCTGAACAAGAAAGGGAGGCAGGAATTTATCTCTTAAAATAAAATACCAGTGATTAATAAATCACATGTTTATATCTCTTTGGAGGAATACTTCTAATACAAAGTAATTCCAGCCAGAGCATTCCATGCCAAATCAAATACTCATATGAAAGGACAACTTCTGCCAGTCCCTATGTCCAAAAAAGCTTTAAAAATTGGAAAAATTAAAGCATTTGCCCTCTTTCCATGAAAACTCAGAGTGCTGGGCACCAGGAAACAATGTTCCCACCAACCTCCCGTAACTGAGGTGAATAATAATTTTAGAGTTATGAGAAGTAATTTCATGCATTCCACTGTGTGGAAGAAGAAAAAAAAAACCAAAACCCAACAACAACAACAAAAAGACAACTCCTTTTGACACTGGAAAAGCTTGCCTACAAAGATATCTGCATTGTGTAAAAATTCAGATTTCTTTTCCCTCTGTATTGTTCAACTGGAGAGAAGATGCTTTCCCCTCGCAGTTATAGGGGATTTGGAAAAGCTGTCAGAGTCACAATAAAAAGAAAGCAGAGGCTGTTTGTCTATTTTAAAACTGAGTATCATTTTCCCTTACTCTGTAGAAAGCTCACAAAGATGACCAACTTAAAAAGTTCAGTTTCAAAAATGAGTTCCAGGCAAGAATAGGAGCAAGCAGTTGCAGAAACCCTTTAGTCAAAGTCCACCAACCAGAGCTAGTGGGAATTGTAGCTTTCCTCCCAAGAAAACACAAGTATTTTCCAGAAATACTAGAAAAACTTTGAGTCAATTTGAAATTTAAACAAAGCAAACCAAACAGCCAGCAACCATTTAAAAAGCCCAACTAAACAAACCCACAAAGGCACACAGAAACAAAAACAAGCAATGGTGAAAATAAAATGTACCATAATTGACAACCAGTGTTTTTAGTTCTATCTCTATTTATCACCAACCTTACAGACTGCCAGCCCATTTAATTTCTCACATAAATACAGATAATACTGATAAGGACAACCTTAACAAAGCATATGAAAAGTATAGTGGGTTTTCAATGAGGAAGTCAGATCCAGCTCCACATGCCAGTGAAGTCAAGGGCTCTGGAATACACACCTTATGTTGTTTAGAGGATCTCCATCTCAGGTATATAATTGATTTGAAATCCTATTTTCCGATTTGAAGTTCCGTGACCCCTGGGTTAGGCTCTCATGTCCATGCTTCATTTTACAGCAACAGCACCAGTATGTAACATCTGGGCAGCCATTCCCAAATAAATCTTCTGATTTGGGGGAACTGCAAACTCTTTTTTTTTAAAAAAAAAAAAAAAAAGAGGAAAATAATTTTCCTGAAAAAGCATCTCCCAACATACTGGTTCTCAGTCAACTGCCACAAGTCATGGAGA
This sequence comes from Picathartes gymnocephalus, assembly GCA_013390045.1. NCBI lineage: Eukaryota > Metazoa > Chordata > Aves > Passeriformes > Picathartidae > Picathartes > Picathartes gymnocephalus. The sequence continues at coordinate 87,726 of WEKY01050124.1, forward strand.
ATCTGAAATATTTCAAAGTTTGCCTCTGCTCTCCAACAACAAATCTATCAAATAACATGGCCCCAGCTCCAGCCCATTCTTTACCTCCTGCTCTGTCCCTGCTCTGTGTTTTTCTCTACCCATCGTTCCTCCACTATGACAACCTTTAGTTTATAAACTCCATTTTGATATCAAAAGCAGATATCACACTCACAAACTAAATCCCAGGCTGAGCACCCAACTAGTGAACGCTAAATTCCTAACAAAATTATCTCATTGAGACAAACTTGAACTTTCTAAGCCAAGCAACTCTGAACAGAGAACCTGGCAAAATATTCACTGTGAAACATCAGAAGTCTCATCATTGAAAAAAAATTAAAGAATATTCCGTTGCCTGACTAATTTCAAATTCTCTAGAAAAAAACTCCACCATGCCATAAGTTCCACTGCAGGAAACCTGAGCTATATTGAGTCAGTCCTGGCAAAATCTGAAGGAAATGCCAAGAGTAAGTTTTGATGGAAACGTTGTTTAACAGAACTACTGAGAACACTGATGAGAACTCTCTGATGGTATAGAGCAAGGAGGCCAAACAGAGTAAAGAAAATGCTATTTGCTCCTCTCCACTGTTAGGCTTTGGAATCTGCTGCAGCAGCAGACTCAATGGCTGTGCTGAAATCCTCACTTCATAAGGACACCCAGCAAAGAGTGCTGGCATCTTCCTCTGGTTGGGAAAAAGCCACCAGGAAGTGACACCTGCAAGAGGGAGACCTTTACAGGTGTAGGTGTCACAACTCTTCCAGATGTGTTCCTGCTCTCCTGGCTGCCCAGGACAGCCTGAGGTGCAGCCACGTGGGTGTTTTTAATATCTGTGCAGACAGAACAACCCTGATCCTTCCAATGGAGCAGGAAGCTTTTCAGTCCACTCTCCCCAGCTGTACACGATGTACATTGTCCAGAGAAGGGACACGTCAGATACACATCAGATCAGCTCTGAGGTCCATCCAGCCTATCTCAACTAATTGTGTTAATTAGAATAAGTATATGACACTTTCCCTACAGCCCCAACTTATTTTCCACTCCAAGTTGCTAATCCTCAATAGGCTTCTCTTTCATGAGCTTCATTTGTCTGTTCCAAAACCTCCCTGTGCTTGGAGCATCCACAGTGTTCTTTAGCAAGTGCTACAGGTCTGCTCCCCATCACATGAAGATCTTCCTTTGCTCCCATTTTGAGTGGGCCCCAACAGCTTCACAAGATATCCCTCAGTTCTTGTATCAGAAGAATTAAACACTTGACCCACTCTGTGCCATTGAGACTCTGCAAATATCCACTATTTTATTTGTTTTCTTCCAGACCGAAGGCCTTACTCATTTCTAATATTGAATTGGCTCCACTCAATTTTTTTCACCTTTTTTGTCCTTCCCTGTTACATATTCACTTTTTATGCCTTTTTAGAGATACAAGTAGCACACAAGAAATAGGCAAGTCAGACTTCTCTAATCCAATGGTACCAATGCAAAAAAACTGATTTCCTTTCTTCCTCCTGCTGTTGCCAGGGGCTGAGGGGATCTTTCCTTGGAACTGTTGTCATCACCCCCAAGATCTTGCTTCACATTTTATATGTGAAGGCAGTATTGTCATTTCCCCACACGCATAATTTTATGCAACGTTTATTTATGCTGAATTAAATCAGCCATTTTATTGCTAAATCAGACTCATTCTTTCTGAAATTTGTCCTAATCTATGTCATTTCTCTTGTAACACATTCATACAGCACATAATCCTAAACACTGTGACACAGGCTTGAAATTTTAAGGACAGGGTTTATCTGGGGTGATAGAGTATATTTTTAGAAAGATACTATAATGAATTATTCCAGAGAGAGAATAAATTATTACAGGAGGATATTAAATTCCACTTGCTGCTAGAAAAATACATCACGATACAAATTTCCAAGAGTTCTCTGAGGTTCATTGCTCTATTTCAAAAGCAAGTCAGCTGCACCTCCCCTTCCCACTGAGCACACATAGTGTATTTTTTCTGTAGAACGGTTCAAATAGTTGTACAGGAAACTGTAGCAGAAAGTTTTGAATCCCTCTGTCCCTTACTCCCTAAGGCAGTCAAATGAGCCTTGTACCTGAACCCAAACGGGGCTGGAATGTCCCTCTCCCCTCACATGAGAGCCCATTGACAGAACCAGAACCTCGGTCACCCCACTTTACACAACACAGGGAATTGTCAGCTTGTCTGCAAAGTGGAGCAGCTTCAACAGGTGAGGAGTTGTTCAGCTTTTCCCATGTTCCACATGTAAGAGGGAGGAACAGATGCTTTTCCTGTTTTACTCACAAGGAAGACACCAGGGTTACCAAAACACATTGTCCATGGTTAACTCTTAAATGTTCTCTCAGCACAACTATAGGTCAAAACCAGAACCGTACCATACTTGTTTTTTTCTCAAGTTGTCAAAGAGGAATTTAGGCTTCTGTTGAAAATATTTGAATGTATCTGAATTTTACACATCTCCTCAGTTTCACAGTACAGAACCTGCAGTATGGAACACTTGGCTTAGAGAGACTGTGCTGGAAGCTTACAGCAGTTCAAGGGAAGATCAAACAAGATAATGAAAGAAATTCAGAGGGGTTTAAGGCACAATCAATCTGCAGCAGTTTTTGAATTCCAAATTCTTGGGAGAAACTTTGAGAAAATATCCCTAAAATAATATTGTAATATTTTTCCCTAGGCTTATCACTAGGTAAAATGAGGTCCTATGCTATAAGGCCTCATAGCTTATCTAGAGTAATTAATTCCTGTGTCAGCAGCAAGGCAGATAAATAATGCAGAGAATCCTGTGCCATTCCCATCCCCAAGCAGGCAATGCAACCTGGAAGGTGGTTTGGGGTTCAGGTCCTGCAGCTGACTGGTGGCACCAACGTGCTCTCAGACTGCCCAGTTATCTGCTGGTGGCTACACAAAGACCCTGGAATGTCCAGCTTGCCCTCCCAACCTATCCCAACAGTTCTGTGCTTTACAGGACCAGCCAGTTCATTTGTTCATGCCTCACCTTCCACACTGGGATGAGCTTCCACCTTTACAGCAGCCATGTATTAAAACAACAGAAGTTGCAATCACAACACACAATCCTTTTCCTGCAGCTATGAAAGGAGATGGATGTCTTTTCTCCCTGTGTTATTCTGGATTCTTCTTTACCAGCTCTGAAAACTCAAAGCCATCTGGTAGCAGCTGTGCCTTGACTGCACACCTGTGCTCGAGCTGAAGTGGGGGAAAGTTCAGTAAGGATTAAACTGTAGGTGCCAGAACAGCTCATTCATTCCAGAAATATCTCACAGATTTAGTATTTCCCCCCATTCCCCCCTGAACCAGTTTGTGCTTTACCCAGAACACACAGATTAGAAGGACAAAGCAATTTCTGGAGTGCACTGAGCCCTTGCTGCTGGGAGCACTGCAAGAGTTTCCATGGATCTCTGTTGATCCTGGACCTGTGCTTGCAGAGCTCTACTGATTCAGGACAAAAATAGGCCTCTGGCCGGGCACTGGGGCTTTCCATGGATATCTGCTCATCAGCAGGCCAAGGCAAACTGCACTGACAGTGAAAAAACACCATGCTGAGGAGTGAGACAACACCAAGCTTGGAAACAGCTGCAGGGACAGTAGAGGCAAGTGCAGTTAGGGAATACTCTCAGGATAGCATCTTTGACTCTCTCCTTGTCTATTCATTACTTTAAATTCAATAAAATAAGGACGTTGTGTATGCAGGACACACAAAGAAGAACCTGCCAACCTGCAGAAGAGTTTAGGACAGGGCAAGTCAAACGGGCCATTAATGATTCTTTTTGTACAGCCCAGCACCACGTCACTGCTGGTGATGCCCTCACTTTAGCTGCTCTCACAAGGACACCCATACCTGTAAGTACTCTCCAGAGTCAGGCAGTCTGGAGTGTGGGATCTCTCCCAAACTTCCATCTTATTACACCAGTGCTGCCTGCCCTAATCTAGCACTGGCTTTAAACCATTGACTTGAGCTTCAGTCCCTCCCTCAAGCAGCTCCCAGCTTGTTCCCATCTCTTGTCAAAGCTCCTCCAACTCAGTGCTCAGCCAATGCCTGAACATGGTTCTAAGAATGCTGTGCTGTTAAAGGCATTATCATTCAAATTAAAGATATTCCCCAAGCTATCTGCTGATAATTATTTGTGACCTCATGGCATTCCCTGCTCCATCTCTTCATCCCCAGAATCACCAGTAAGGCTGATTTTATTTTTTTGAGCATCCACTCAAATGGCAACATGCAGAAGCTGACCAACACCCCAGGCATTTTTTTTTAGGACCAGAACTATAAATGTTAAACCCTGCAACATTTCAAGTAGATAACTATTTTATGTCAAATAGTATTTTTGATTCTTGTACTTAATCATTGTATAGATTTCATGAGTGTTCAACACCTGGACAAAGTGCTGTGGGATCTTGCAGTATTAAATCTGTGTGAGATACAATTTCCTTCTACCCCCTTGTCTCTTTATTAATCCATTAAAATGAAGCAATGCAGTATCTAATCTAAGTTAAGCTGCTCTCAAAACCCTTCTCTAGAAGACATTAGCCACACTTAAATCCCCTCTCTGTAAAATCCATGGGCATTTCCATTCTCTCCAGGAGTGATAATGCATCACCTGGATGAGTGAAGTAATAAGCATTCTCTGATAAGAACAAAAACTTTAATAGCATGCAGTTTTCTAGAAGTAGAAAAAAGCTTTCTCCCAAAAACCCTTCAATGTACAACCAAGAGCAAGTTTCAATATCTAGAGCAACTTCCAACAGAAAGTTTTGTAATACAGAATTCATAATTTCCACATCTCCCTTGAAAATATTTTAGCAAAGCCACTAAATTCAGGAGGAGAAAGAAAGGAGATTAGCATTTCTCATCATGAAATTTAAATAAGCAAGAGTCTTGGTTTTGGGCAAAGATGAAGAAAAGTATGGTCTTCCTTGAAGGACAGAATGTACTGAATGAACTTCCAAGAAAGTCAGATGGCACTTCAATCCCCTGAGAAGAGGAATATTCTATTATAGAATCACCCAATGGTTTGGGTTGGAAGGAACTGTAAGATCATCCAGTTCCAATGCCCTGCCAGGGACAGGGATGCCATTCTCTAGATCACATTACTCAGGGCCCCATCCAAGCCTAGGACACTTCCTGGCATGAGCAATCTACAACATCTCTGGGTAATAATTTAAAAAATCACATCCTAAAACGGAAACTGCAAGGTTATAAATGCATCTTATTATCTACAGAGGAGCTCAGGCCAAACCCCAGCGTTCCACCCCCTCTACCAAAGCAGGTTGGGTAAAATCCAAACCCAGACTCACAAACTGAGCGTGTTTTACCAGCCAGCTTTGCATGTGACATCACCTTGGAACACAAGCATCCTTCCGTTCATGGGAGATCTTTTACAGTAGAAGTTTAAAGCAAAAGTACTTCATATGCATTCTCTCATTCTGTTCCAAACATTTTGCTGATGCTCCACCATGATATCCAAATAAGGAATCCCACAGCACCACTGATAAAGGCAGCACTGACTTGGCTGTGGTAGCACTTTGGGACAAGTCTAGAATTGTGCCCCTGCTGTGCTACCCTTGTAGAATGAAACAAAAGACAAGCTTGGGCCAAAGAAATTATCATCCAAGTACTCTAATTCCTATTTTGCATTTGTGGGAAGTGATTCACTTGTAATCACTCGGTAAGTTAACAACACAAAGTGGGATTCAGCCAAGCACAGTGCTTAATTCACCAGGGCTTGCAAGACACTGAGAGACCTTGTAATAACAAATTGCTAAGGAGGACAAGAGATTAAAGCAAAAGCTTTAAGACTGTCAAAATGCAACAGTTGCCATTTGCTTCCACACAGATCTACTTGGGAAACAGTTCCTGAGCCAGAGCTGTAATGGCTCACAGTGCAGTTTTTTCAAAAGCCATTAGAGCCTTAGAAATCCCATCGTGGTGATTTCGCATGACTGGAAAACTTCCATGCCAAAAAACCATTCTGCTCACCAGCCTGAGGTAGGGGAGGCTCCTCTGTATTTGGGTTGGTGACCAGTTCTTCTTGAGGAAAGGCTTCTATTTTGTTATTCAAAATGGTTTCCTTGAGGATTAGGAGAAAATTTATCATGTGAGCTGCGTGGTCAAAAAGCAAATGCACAGAAATGCAGTAGCAGATCAGAGGGGAGTTTTCCATCCTGCTTTCAGAGACCACTTATTGAACAACTGTGGGGAAAGCAGCTATGGATTTTTTACTATTTTAAAAAGCTCTGTTAAAAAGAGATAAATACGTTGAAGAGGTGTCAGGAGTACTTACAGATATTTCTTCCATTTAAATTTCCTTTCAAAAAGAATACAGTTACCTTCGTGGTACAGAAAGAAAGGTTGTGCCTGTATTTATGAAGTTGTTTACAAGATTCTACTTCAAATGCACATCTTTGCTCTCACTTCCAACATCACCTACAGACAAGTTAATTTTAAGTTCTCTGTTCATTGAAATCTCTTATGGTGGCATCACATCCTGATACAGATCAAAACCGACATTTACGATGATTGAGCTGCTTATATGGTACCCTTAAATCACATTTAACCATTCATGATCCTTCAGAGAAAAAAAAAAAACCAAACAAAAAAACCCAAGCAGCCAAAGTGCAAACAAATTTAAAGAGCTGCTAAACTCCCACCAACCTGCAATGTGCCCTAAGTTTAAAAGAAATAAAATCAATCTACTCCTTTCCTTATTTTCTCAGTTCAGTAATGGTCTTGCATGGAGCTCATGAATGAAAGAACCAAAACAGTGAAAGAAGTTGCAAAACTTGGAAATTCAGATTATACAGAAGCCTCAAGAGATTCCTCTAAGTTTGGACTAGCTCCCAAACTCCTAAATGCTTATTTTAATTGAAGCATGATGTGTTTATTCCTTTTTTTTTCTCACACTGCTCTCTCATCTCAATCTCTTCATTTTCGAGCAATGTTATGAGGTAGAGAATCAGATCCTTTAAGCTCGACTTGTTGTGACTTCCTGTGTGTGCATATATATATATATATATACACACATATATAAAATATTCCTCTTGCAACTCCAGCCCTGAGTTTCTCAGCAAGTCATTCAAATCCTGTAGAGTTCAGGGAGAAATGAGTTCATGGTGCCATTCCTCAGCATTTCCAGGCAGCTGGTTCAGAGGTGTGACACCTCTGCAGGCAGGCTGCAGCCCATCCCCGCCTCCTGCAGCACTAGATGGCACCCGAGCACTCAGAGCTGGTACAGCCCCCTCTGCTCACCCTCTTTTCCAAATACTGGCATCTGAATTTTACGTGGGTCAAGAATGGGGATTTTTAATTCTTCACGCGGGAACGTGTCTTAGAAAATATCATGTAATATAGTAGTGCTGTATGACAAATAAAACAATTAAAGCGTTCTTCTGTTCTATGTGGGCAAACACTAGTTATTCTGAATTTTAAAAAAAATTAGAAGCGAACAAACAGTTTCATTCACTGCAAGCAACTTAAAAACAGCCTTTAAATTACAGGGAAAATACAATGCTGACATGTTTCTTTATTTGATGCCACTAACCAGTCAAGAAAACATTGTGATTAATTTCTGAAATGCTGATTGCCTCTGTAAACACTGGACAAGTCAACAGAGTTGATGGCATGCAAAGATTTAGCTGCCCTGAAACAACAAGGTCTTTGTGTGTTCTGCCAAACAAATTGGCATGCACCTATTTCCAGAGCCTTTGGGATGCAAGGAGGCTCTGTTATCTCTAGACAGCACACTGATAAGGAAATCCAGTCTTCAAGCAATTAAATGACGTGGTCACAACCACAGAGGAAATCTGTGTCAGAGCAAGGAAATGAAGCCATTCCAGGTCAGTGACTTACCCAGGAGGTAAGGACTTGCTCAAAAGTTCTTACATCCAACTGGAAACAGGCAAATTCCCTTCAGGATTCATACAGAGCATCCAAGGATTTGAAATACAGTAGCTAGTTCTGAACAGGATGCCATGATCCACCTGCAGACCATCCCATACAACAAATATTCTTCTTTTCTGAAGAAGTGACAAAACAGGGTGTTGTACTCAGTCTCTGAATTATTGCCATGAAACTTTAAATGGCAGAGAAAAGGCAACACCAAGATAACAAGCACATTTTAGGTACATTACAGGTCACTGAAAGAATAAAGGATCACAGCAGACAAAGCTATTTTATAGTGGTATTATGAAAAGCAAGACCAACAGAAAAAGGATTGCTTAAGAAACTGAGAAATTGGAAGGAAAGAAAAAAAAGAAAAAAAAGTTATACAAGCAAAAGCAAATGTCCTATGGTTTTATTTACAATAAGAAAGAGTAGAGAGACCTAGGCCCCACTAAAGTTTAAATCAAACAATTGAAACTGATTTTACAAACCCATGTAAGTTACACCAGGGCACATGAGGTCAGAATTGGACCCAGGGAGCCCAGCCTCTCACCATATCAACAACTTAGCAGGTGGTCAAGACAGCCCAGCTGGAGAATAGGCTCAAATTTTCAGTGAGCTAATACACACTAATCTTTCACTTCTGCAGATCTGGATTCAAAACCTCAGATCATGAACTAAAATAAGTCTGCTGGATTCATTCTGGTCCCTATTGGTGCACAGCACAAAACCACCATAAAAAAAGTGTCATGACTGGCAATCCCTGAGACAGCCCCAGCTCTGGAAGAGCAGGAAATGTTGTAAGTTAGGACTGAAGCACACTGGCACAGCTGTGTTTGGAATTTTATACTCTCTACCCACACTATGCTTGCCAAAGCCAAATGGTGTTTTCTCCTTGATTTCTGCAAGTGCCACATTTATGCTAAAAAAAATAAAGCAAGGAAAGAAAAGCACTGCAGAATGAATCACTACAGTCACTGATTCACACTGTGCATCTGTGGTAAAGGCAGTGATATTGCATGGGATATAAATTTGCACAGAGTTTGTTTACAATAAGTAGCTGTGGGTTTGGTTCTTTTTGGTTAATTTGGATTCTTTTTCCTTAAAAGAGTAAATACCTTCTTTTTGCCCCATAATAATGGTGCAGACCACTAGACTGGGTTTGTAACTTTTGAACTTGACTAAGTCGAACCACTGTAAAGATGCTCCCCCCATCAAGTGACTGTCCCAGTTCAACTGACTTATGACCCAACCTGGAAATGTGCTTCAATTTATTAATGTAAAATATTCATAGTTATCCATGATCGTTCATTATACAAACTCCAGCCACATAAATGAAGGATAATCAGCCACAGGTCAATAAGGAAAACCACATCCAACTCCTAGGTCCAAGATAACATCATGGATTCACATTGGATCTCAGATCCAATAGTTGGAATCTAAAGGAAGGGCTCCTGAACTATACCCTATCCCTCTAAAACCTTTTATTATTGAGACAGGGGGTTTTTTTTAAGTAAAATTTCTCAGTTGAATCATGAAGCTTCCAGTCAAAACTGGCAGTGAAAAACAAGGTCTTCAGTAACACATAAGGATTACAGGAACATGAACAGCTTTGGGCAGCTAAGATATGTTTAAGATAGCAACAAGGGAACATGCTAGACAGAGTTAAAAAGAAATAAGGAGGGCTCAACTGATTTAGAAGCTGAATTAATTGTTCTGTTCAACAATTGTGGGCCACAAACCACAGGGCTTCACCACATCACAGCATTAAGTGGGGCTGACTGGAATTAACCAAATCAGGACCATCACTTGCCAGCAAAAACACAAACATCAGATAACAGTAGCAGCAGGAATTGCTGTTAATCCCAGGAAACCCTTCTCCCCAAGAGCAATTCTCACTCCGAGGCCAAGGTGGTGCTCAAATATAGGAACAACCACGTCCGTCAGCAACACCTGCTCCAACTCTGCCCCTCCCCATATCCTCCAGAGGGGCAAGAACCAAACCCATTTCCTCTCCAGAGGAGGACTTTGGCTTGGTACAAAGGAGCTCATCGACACAGCTACAAACGTGAAAATGTGCACAGGCAAATCCAGATTCAAAATTCCATGTTCCATGGGTTTACCCGCTTACCCAGAGACCACATTTCCTAAACGCACATCACGTTCTTTGTCTGAGCTGTACTTTGAGAATAGCTACTCTTTAAGATTTGGCAGCTTCTAGATAAACATGACAACCACTCCAACTGTGTTTTGGGTCCTCACTCACCTGTTTTTTGTAATATCATGCATTCCTAGGGTTTGTTTCAGTTTCAAAGATCCCAGAAAAAGGTGTTCAAACACGCACCAATAAGGAACTGAAATTTGCCTCCCTTTAGTGTGTGAATACACCAAATAGTCCTTGCTAATGGAGTGGACTTCACTGGTTTTTATATTTTGTAGGCTCAAGGCCTCTAGAAACTCCCTCCTCAGGAAGGAGAAAGCCCAAGGTGGATGCCAGGACTGCAGAGCAGAAAGAGAGCAGTTCTTTTTATGCAGCAACAAATCCCAAGGAATAAACAAATACAACATGAAATTTGCCACAGAATCGAGATGTTTAAGTGTTGCATTTGTAACGGGCTCACTCTGTTCCCACTGCTCAGAACACACGGAAATCAAAGTATCCTCTCTGAGGATTTAGCAGGTAGGACAGTGGAAGGTGATTTTCAGTGGCCCAATCTAAGTGGGCATGGGAACACTTGGGTTCTCGCAAATGTTTCCAAGAGAAAAGTCAAGAGTTTTAATTTTTTTTTAAATAAAACTTGCAATGACAATAACGGACAATCCCCTTCTTGAAAGTTCAGATTTTATTTCACGTTCCCAGTTGTTACTGATGTTGGTGAAATACATGAATGCATAAAAGCAACAAAGCCTCCAAGGGCAGAGGCCAGGGAGTCCAGCTGATTTCCTAATTAGACAATACAACAAAAATCTCACATAAAGAGCCCTGAACATACACAACACGGCCAAAGCCAAAAACCAGAGACCCATATTTAAGAAAATATGTTTAGTTTACATGGCAGGAAACCCTTCCTGGTAGCAGCTCCCTCCTCAGCCACCTCAGTGCATAACAGTTTGAGCTGAGCAGTTTTTGGCTAATTCACACCACTCTACCTCAAGTGCTTACACAGGTGGGAGCTGCCAAACCTGGCACTTTTGCAGGCAGCTGTGGCAGGAAAAAAAATAATATCCTCAGACTCCAGCCCAAAAGCAAAGTAAGGAAGAAAGGAAAAAATCAATTGACTTCTGCTACCAAGTAAAAACTTTACAGCTGTTTTAAAAGGTACTGAGCTACCAATTTGCTTTTCTATCACACCAGTTATTAGGCACGCCTGGCTTTCAGGACCATTTTCTGCTCCAACCTTTCGTGTAATACAAAAGGAACACAGGGCAAGCACAATGGGTTTAATTAGAATTGCTGTTCGCTGAGCATTCAGAGGAAGTTGCAAAGTGGTGTGTTTCACCACAATGATATTCAAGCAAATGAAATTGTCCTTAAGATAGGTTTTGTCTCCTTTACATGACATAAGTATGTTGTTCATGCTAATTACAGCTGATCCACACAATAAAGCAGCTACAATAAAACTAAAACACAGATATGTGAACAAATCAGCACAGGGTAAATGGGGTTATGAACCTTTAGGGTGCATCACCTGTGCTGTGGGAATGCCATGGAAATGTTTTCATCCCATGGTAAATTAAAAGTAGCTGATCCTCACTCAAAGAGCTGCTGAACGAATTCCTGCTCCTTTGCCAGCAAGTCCTCTGGCTTTGAGCAGATGTGGTCAGAGAGCGCGCGAGACCAAGCCCTGGCAAGAACTACAAATCAAGATACAGCCATTAAGCAAGAAGCAAATACCTGCCCTGCTTAAAATATTGTAAACCCTATCACAGGCTTCAGTGAAAACACGATTTTGCTCCTTCTGGGTTTGTTTCTTAGAAACTACCTGCTCAAAATGCTTAGAGAAGCAAGCCGGCCATTGATTACAAAAGACATTCCAGAAAGCTCTGGTGTGACAGTGCTTTAACTTACTGTTCCTTTACAAACATCTTTACATATGGGAACATTATCTGGCAGCTCATGAGGACCTCTGGTCCATAGGATTTTCTCTTTTAGCAGCAATAAACACATATTTAGTTCAAAAGGCAAAGTCAAGAGCAGGGTGTGTATACACAGAGGCACGGATGAGTTTCCAGGGGTCTCTAGGGAATTTTGACACGCAAAATAAAGAATTATAGTGAGCAAGAGAATGATCTGAATCTTCCTAGATTACCCAATAAGGTGGTTTTTCTCATATGCATAACATTTGGGATAATAGCAGTAGCACTTAAAAGAATCAAGAATTCCTTCTGTAAGCTTGGTATTGTGTCTAATAAACCTAAATACAAAGGCTCTGTAACAAACCATCTGGTAACTCAACCAGAAAAATACTATCTACTGTTGATTCAAGAACTGAGCAGAAATTTGGAAATTTGAGTTATTGCAGTTTGAATGGAAAATATTTGAACTTCCACAGCTATGATTTCAGATTTCAAAGTAAGTGTCAGATATTCCCTTTATCTTCTCAGAAGCAGGTTATAGTGATATTATGCCTTGTGTCCCTCAAAACACAGCAATTTATCAGCAAAAAAATACAACTCATAAAAATGAAAACACCTACAAATTTCCCCTTCGTCTGAGACACGTTATTAAAGCCTTTAATGCCTGAATGTGTCTGGCATTTTAATAAAGATATTAGTCATAATAAAATACCAATTCATTCATTCATTTTCATAGCTACACAGATTTCTTTTTAAATTCCAGAAATCCATTTTTGAAAAACAGTTCAAGTTTTGGGTGGGCATAAACATCCAGTTAGTGCCTGTATCTAATGCCAATTAAACAACTCAGATTTGGAATTTATATTCTCATGTGTCATAAGCTGGGTTAGGATCAGCTGTTAAAAGACAATTGCACAAAAATAGTTCCCAACTTTCATTCTCCCCATTAAAGACAATTTCTTTTAACTTCTCCACGGAATGATAAAGCTTCACTAATGAATTCTATGGTCTCCTGAGAGCACCCTTGGTCTCCTTTTCCTGATCTTGCTCTGGAAGTCCAAATTGACTCGTTTGACTTTGCCCAGCCATTCAACTGAGACTTGTTATAAATTTGAATCAAGTATATTTAAGACAGATTGGCATTATTTGGACTTGGCCACTTTGGCCTCTCCCCTTATGGAAATCCCTCCATTACCAAGAAGGTTCAATTAATGTTCCATCACATTTAAGTCCTTTACTTTCTTAACCCTTTGCCATGGCTGAGCTCGCTGAGAAACCTCAGGGAGATTGGAAACTCAGATCCCAGGGCACCCCTGGATCTGAGCAAACTGTGGCAACCCCACTGCAGTAAAGCTGCATAAATTCATTTAATTCAGCCCTCTGACACAAGAGTTTAACCACAGGCAGCACTGCCCTGCCTTCCTGACCCTCCCCATCCATGGCAGGTTGGGATCTTTGCTCACGTGACACAATTTGATCAGATTTCCTTGGCTGAGCACATACGAGGTCTGTCCTCAATACTGACCACTGCCACCTCCCTCGGGAGGAAAAGGAATCCAGAGCTCCTCCCTCGGCTTCTCAGGCTGAACATCACATCCCCAGGCCTGGCCAAAAGCATCCCAGCAGTGCAGAACCCTCTGCATCAGATTCAGCTTCACACAGTGGAAAAATCAATAATGGAGAACAAAATTCTAACAAAAGTATTATTTTTTTAAGTGCTTGAAAAAGAGAGCATCTCTTTAGCTGTCAGCTCAATTATTCTGTTAGGAATTAATTTGTTGATGTTTCCACAACTCTGGCTTTCCAAAGCCCACACAAGTGGGATGGGAGAAAAAAAAAAAGGGGGGAAAGGTTTTGTTTTATTGAGAGATTAATCAGAGTAGGGCTCAACAATTGGGAAATACGGAGTGTGTAAGGACTACTGCAAAGTGACAACCTTTCACATGTTATTCTATAGAACACTTAGATACTGGGAATATTTTCCAGCTGAAACCCTTCCAAGTTTTCTTCTATGCAATACTCCATGTTTAGTCCAGGAACATTAATGATGAAAATCCAGACAGCGTTACACGGTGTGAACTATTAGATGTACACTGATGATACTTGATTTTATATTGCCTGTGGCTGAGCCAGTCCATAGAACTTAAATGAGCTGAATTCTGGCCTGCATCTGCTGTTGAATGAGTAAACAGTAAATCAAACTTAAGACTTCATTACAGAGTTGAAAGTCTGTTTTCCTCCAGACCTGGTGTACCACATGATGCAATTAAACACATTACTATCTGTCAAGCATCCAAAAATGAAGCAAATGACTCATAAAAGCAATAAATAAGACATGGTCTCTGCCCCTGTAATGCTTTACATTGTAAAATTTAAACAAGACCCACAGAAAGTCGAAATCCTGAGGAATTAAGTCCTACAATGGAAAGGGAGGACATGGGTTATACAATATGATAAAGCAGTTTTTCCCTAAATGAAGACATCTCTCCTCCCTCATTTTTAATGTAACCTACACATCCATGAGGTTGCTATAGGACACTCCTGAGTGTGGGTGTCTGTTGGATTTGTCAATCCATAAGTATTGCCAGCAAATGGTGCTAAATCACAAATAACTCAATACAGTCGAGCTTCTAAATCTTTAAAACAACAAAATCCTAGTTCAGTGCAGCAATAAGCAAGAATCCCAACTTCAGAGTGTACTCAGCAGGCATCCATCCCTCTGATTTACAAGCCAGCCTAATAAAATCTTGGCTCAGGGAGAAGGGGGAGAATCCTCCTGTACCCCAGCAAGCCCAGCCCAGGCAGCAGCTGCTCCCAAGAGCTTTTGCAGAGGCAGAGTTTCAAGAACATATTTAAACATCCAAACACAGCTGTACATGTCCAAGACACAAGATAAAAATATTATATACACAAGATAAAAATATTAATTACACAACCCCCCATTATACTTATTACTTACATTTTGCAGTTAGATACTAGGCCTATTATATTTCAAATATATATGGTTTATTTCTTTTTATTAGGAAGGTCTAGTAGTCATAAAAAATGCTTTTGCATTTTGTTAATGAAGACTTGCTAAAATTGCCTACTTTTAAATGTAACTATTTGGTCAACACCAGGCACAAAGCTCCAAATTTCTGCTTTGGTTATGACAGCCAAGGAGTTCTACAGTGACAGTGGAAACTGAGCCTGCTGGTGGTGACTTTTTTTAAGTGAAATTAACCCTTCAGCATCTGAAAAGCGTATTGAATGTCAAATGGCTAATGGTACCAATGAAGAGTATTGATAATTACTTTGAAACAGAATCAGATAAAAGTTTGCATTGCATTTTATGAACTCTGAAACTTTCACTGCTGCCAAATCATTTTTACACAGATAGACATCTTTAAACATCGGTTCTCATACAGTTTTAAATATTCTTCATCCAGGGTTCATATGGGGAATGTGAAGAACTGTTCAAATTCTTGTCTTACCTCCATTGTTCAAATGCTGCCACACCTCTCCTCTGCTGTGACCCACCTGAAATCTTTACCTGGGACAAAAACTGAGTCCTGATGCACTTTCCACCATCATGCAGGTGTACCTATAACAGGTGCTCTTCTTTTGTGATTCCACAGCCAAAGAGTTCCTGTAATCTCTCTACAGACATAAATCTTCCAAAATGCTGTATTTGAATACACTTACCTTAAGAATACACAACATTATAAAATGAGTCCTAAAGTAAAAGATGACCACTGAGCTTAGATGAAATATCTGCCTTTCGTTAATGGCAGTAAGACTTGATAAAACTTTAGAGGCTTTAATGGATTTTCTTTCCAGACCTTTATCAAACAGATTTTCCTTACTACATGTAGAAAGTCCCCAAATCACAAAGTACTAAATCAATATTTTCATGCTAGCAAACAGAAATAAGGAATAAACTTGTTCATAAGATACTGCTATCTTGATTGATAGAACATTATTTCAATATATACTTAGGAAGAAAGTTTTACTCAGATTGTTGCCATGGTATTTGTCACTAGATTATAACTTCGAAGGAAAAATAAGCAGCAGTTTTCCTTTCAGGTGCAATAATCACAAGGCCAACTTACTTTGTCCCAGGAGACA
This sequence comes from Picathartes gymnocephalus, assembly GCA_013390045.1. Classification (NCBI taxonomy): domain Eukaryota; kingdom Metazoa; phylum Chordata; class Aves; order Passeriformes; family Picathartidae; genus Picathartes; species Picathartes gymnocephalus. The sequence goes on from WEKY01050124.1 coordinate 103,851, forward strand.
CATTATTCCATTAGCAGGCCCCAAAATTTCTGCAGAATCAGGCCCTGAGTATTCTCTGCTACCAGCTTTATTCTTTACAATTTTTATTTTGAAGTACCTATTCCACACTACTGGGCCCAGTGGTCCAAATGGATGGAATAAAATGGCCACAATAAATGCAACAAATACAAATATTCACTGTGCTATCACACAAGCGATCTACATTTACTGGCCCTGAGCAGGACAATCCCCAAAGATGACTGGATTTGTGCTTCCTCTTGGATAATTTACACAGAATTCAATCACTTTAACACTTAATTAGTGCAGAAGGCAAGGATTACCCAACCCTGGCATTGAGTAGATCCTCAGCCAAGAGACAAACGCACACAATAAGAAGTGTGCAGAGGATTTCAGCACGTAAAGGTACATGTGAGTGTGTTTACACACGTTAAAACGAAACCTCTGAGTGCCATCTCCGGGAGTGTTCTTGGTTTATTACATCAAACAGTGTAAAAATGCACAGACCTTGGCTGGCTGAAGCTGAGAGCAGCACTGAGTGCCCGTAGACTCTGCCTGCCTTGAAAAATCAGTTCTTGCTGTAAAATACCAGACTTTAGCACATTCTGGAGAATGACATCACCCAAAGTAGCCTGCCAAAAATGTTACTTTCACATTTCTTCAACAAGAAGATTTCCTTTCACCACTTTTAATTTTTTTTTAAATTAGTTAATCATTCAAAAACCTGAAAGTTTTAAGTATTTCCTGGCCTATAGATGAGCAGCTTTTAACACAAGCAAGTGACTAAGTCTTTTAAAAATGTTGTAACTGTCCCTTTTCTCCTGGTTCTTTTTAGCAGATTTATATTTGCAACCATGCTGAGCTAAAATAATACAAGTTGCTGCAATTACCATATTGAAATGACATTTTTTGCTTTTGATTTATCCTATTCCACTGAAGAACACTCCATTCTATGAAATTATGTCTGCCTGCTTAGTGAGCTGTAGGTAACCCACTGGAAATACTGGACATGAACAATAAGATCAACCAGGCAAACCAGAATATTTTTGTGTTTTCAAGAAAGCTTGTTAAAGGAGACAAGTGCAAGTAATGCATTCCACTCCTCCAAACACTGCAAATGAGCAACAAAAATCACTCAGTTACAGGAATTACGGTTCTTTCACTGAAATAGTCAACACAAACTCTTCTCTTTTGCTGTTCCGATGAAGGTTTTGCTTCTTACCTTGGTGGAAGCCACAGCTGAAGTAGACAGGAGCTTTCATCCAGTGCTCATCAGTGGCAGGTGTTGCTCCTTTCTCTGTCAGGGTTCTCCAGTCAACACCCAGCTCCTCACTGCACCAATTGTGACTTCATGGCTAGGTTTCAACCTAAATAAGACAATTCCAAGTTACCTTGTGCTGTAAACACCGGGATCACTTCCCTCATGGAAAAAAAAAGGGAATGTTTCCTTGTGGAAAAAAAGAAATTGCAGCATGTTCAAGGTAGGAGTATAAATTAAAAGCTGTCTATGGAACCCAATGGAATTCCTTTGGTGTGAAGGAATGTTCTATAGTCACCTTTTGTAGCCCTTGTTATAAAACAAATGAGTAGAAATACTACTGAAATTCAGATGCCTTTTTTTGACAGAAGCTGAGCTAGTCCTAAATATGAAGCACTTTGTCTGGTACAGAAAACAAAGCAGCTTTCAGACAAGACCCCACAGTTATCAAGGGGGAGGACAAGAGAGTTCAATACAATTTTCTAATATAATAATTCAATGCTACAGTGTCTTTAAAACTTCATGTTTCACAAAGATTTGTATGATCTATAGGTACACGGCATCTTTTAAATACAGATATTTGGAGGAAACAGTATTTTTTAGTTCTTCTTAATACTTCCAAAATGGTTTTTTAAATAGAGATTGATAACCTTAAAAAAAAGTAGGGCAGACAATGAAGGCAGCTGGTTTGATTTGCTTGTAAAATAACTTATTTCCAACATTCTCCAAGAACAAGTTGCAGTGCTCTTGTAAGAAAGATTAAAATAATATTACTTTAGTTATTTTTTGTTAGATTCTAGGCCATAGTAAAGAACCCCAAATTTGTGCTCAACTGTCATCTATAACCACATTTTAATGTAAACCTTAAGAAACTTCCACAGTTATTTTGAATTATAAGTGAAAGAGAACAAGGTTTTAAAGCCTAATTTCATGATTCACAGCTCTTCCTTCTGCATGGCACCCAGTTACAATTCCTCTAGGGATGCTTTCTACTGCCAGCCCTCAAATGATTGATAAAGGATTGATACCATCCAAATCATTCTGCTTCCTTGAGACAAAAAAATCTGCATAAATTCTCCTCATATTCAAATACATTGATGCCAGGATGGCTCAGTGAAGTGAATGGAGACTTAAACAGTAATAAAATGAACTCTTGTTTGTTCTATTAGCTCAGCAACTCCAGGGATCAGAGGACTCATTTAGATTAAATGTCTTTACACAATGAAAGGTATTTTTAAAATGCAGAAGGGGAGGAAAAAACCCCAACACATGGGCCTACTGCACAGAGAATGGGAGATTTGATTCAGCTGTGTATGTGATACAATTTTCTTTTGAAGTTAAAATAATTTTATTTACAGTGGCTTTATTTGCAGATTGTAGTTCTCTCTCTGCAAAGGGCATCACTGCAAGGTGAGATTAAAGACAAACTCCACAAATCCCCGTTTTGTGGCATTAAGAGTAGAAAACAGAGGAACTTTCCCCTTCAGTGCTTGTCAGGGCTGCCCTGAGAAGTGCAGTGCTGGATGCTCGGGTTACACTTAATCCCCCAGCTGCGAGGGACAATTAGCACCACAATCTCTAGAAAAGCTTTCAGCTCTCAACAGGTGCCTGAGCATTGTGTTCAGGTTTAAATCAAAATCTGGCAGAGAGAATGTCCCACCTCCTGCCACCCCTCCCCTTTGAAACAACTCTTATTACAGCCCACTCAGAGCAGCTCCATTCTCATTTTCTCCAAAAAGACCAAACAAGACTTTCACCCTTTTGTTTGAATGCTTCTTTCCTTTATCTTCCTTCATCTCTCTGACTGAGAGATCTGAAGGCAGGCAGTGGAATTTATTTGTTGCATACTATGAGTCTAATACTTCTCTCCTGACTGGAGAAAACAGAAGCAAATCCTTTGAGAGCTATATAATTATACTGACAAAAATCAGAAAAAGTCTTTCCCCCTCTCTGGGCAGTTTCAGAAATGAGAGTCCAGAAAAAATGCACCAGTACATCAGTCTAGCATGAATATTGTATATGCATTAAGATGGGAATCAGAGGGGTTTTTTTTTTTTGTAATATCATGCATTACAAAATCTCCTTCCCAATCACAAATCATATTCTTTAGATTCAAAATTGTTTCTGTCTTTCAAAACATCTTCAGAAGGCAGTGATGGCAAAGGGCCTCTTACAACTCCAACTGGTACAGTAAGTAAATCAACACTGAACACTTCTCAGAAATACTCTCTTTTTTCCAATGTAGAGGCATGCTCTACCCAGAAGAAATATTTGTTAGGAAGAATTCCCTCCTTAGTAGTCAGTCAAGCTTTTCTGATCCAGTAAAAAATACTTTCTGGCAAAATAAGCAATTTAGAGCCCCACAATACTCAAGGGAGGCTGCTTGCCTAGTGAATTAATCATTTATGATGAACAAAAAGAAAATCGTTATGAGAGATATCAAAAGATGCAGTAAAACACAACGGCACTTAAAAGAATAAGGAATCTTGACATTTGATCTGACTCGTTTCCATATGGAAACAAGATTGATAATACAAACCAGATATTCCTTTGGCACAATTCAGATTATAAACTCAAATCTCCAAAACACAACGAGAAAACAGCAAGTAGATTAATCACACACAATTTCCAGTTTGCTTTCTTCTCTGCATCTTGCAGAGTCCTTTTGCCATTATCTTTCTGGGCCATGCCCATGAATGTTTCTCCCCAGTTTTTTGCTGCCTTCAGGTTCCTCTGCACCTCCAGTGGGCAGAACCAGGGGCTCACACCCCATCCCTGGCAGTCAGTCCCCAGGGAGCTCAGTACCCTAAATCGTGTGCTGGACTTGCTAAACATTAAACATCAATTTTTATTATTACTTTGCTCCATCTATCTAAATTTAGTAACAACTGAAATCTTAATTCTGTATCTCCTTCCTTCCTTGGATTGGGAATGCTGAATACCATGAGAGATCGTCACAAATATCAACCTCCACATACAACTGAGGCCATTCATGACCTATGCTAGCAGCCATTATCTCATGGCCAGAACGTGGAAATAGCTCCCAGTTATGCTGCAACATCCTCCCACTCCTTTAGGATGGCTACAGAAAATTCTTCTGAATTAAAGTTGGCAGTTAAAGCAATGCAGCCCGGGAAGTCAGGACCCTCTGAGTGGGGCCTCACCCAAAACCAGATGGGCAGAGAGGTCTGCTGGGCACAAGGGAGAGCTTGGGTACAGCAGATTTGGAAAAGAGGTGCAGATGAGACAAAATGGTCTGAGAAAATTAAATCAAGGCAAGAACAGAGAAGAAAAATCTACGTTCCTGGCAGTTTGCCATTGGCACCATAAGCTCTGTATTGACATCAGTATATTCCTGTAACTGCAGCAAATCTAGTTTTTACAGCTCTGTCCAGTAAAATTCATAAGCTACAGTTCTGCTAAGTGGCAGAATTAAACTCTCTTATTTTAAAAAAAAATCAGTCTCAAATTTTAATATGTCAAAATTGACTCAAAACCAGCAAAACTACAGCAATGTAAAGAGCATATCCTCTTTAATGCCTTAGTGCAACTATCATGGCTTGCAAGAGGAAAGTTTGGAAGTCTTTTATTCTATCAATAACATCCTTATGTTTCCACAAAACAGCAAGTCTATTCTAAAATAAAAATCCTCACCTAAATGTTTCCAACCCACTTTCCCAGAGAGAGGCTTCATGAAAAGATGTGGTTGTAGGATAACAGAGAGCTCATCCTGCCTATTTACTTCATTAGGCAGGTAATCAGCAGAACACACACAAAGCCAAAAAGACAGGATTTGGACTCCCAGCCACCCTGGATTTCATGCCAGTTACAAAAATAAGTGGACAACTTTAGGTCCTCAATATGTTACATGTTTCACTGGAAAATATTTATCTTTTTATGGATTCACAGTGGCTGTAGAAAATACCTTACACAGAAAGATGAATTTCTCTCTGCTGAATTATTTTGCTATCAGCATCTTAGGATTCACTATGAGCCTCAAGGACAAGCCAAAATTTAATTCCACATTTCAATAATTGTAATAAAAGAGATAAAACCCTGATGCAATTTATTTACAGTCTAAACAAGACTGAAAACAGCAAGGAAACACCAAAGAAAAGTATTGATAACAATAAGCAGGAGTAATCTCAGGAAACCAGAAGCCCACTGTAGTTGATTTTTGTTCAAGTGGAAACAAAGTTTGGTTTATTTTGGGGTGCTTCTAAGGAGCCTCTCCAAAATGTGAAGGAAGCAAAAGCAAGAACACAAACTTACTTTACCTTGAATATCATTGAACAAATGACAAAGCCACAGCTCAAAAAGAGGGGCAAAAAAATTAAGGAAGACATTAGAAATCAAGACACCAGAAAGCAAAAGGAATTAGGAAGGACCTGTATGGGGAAAGAAGTGAACAAGGGAGAAAAGGAAGTTTAAGGAGAGAACTGAAGTGGTGCAAGGGTTGCTGAACTTCACATAGGCAACTCTGCTCGTTTCCAGAGCTTCAGCTGTTCTGCTGAGGAGAGAGCAGGAGTGACGGATGCAGCCCAGTGTGGGATAATTCTGAAGTCAGAGAACATATGCTTTGAGTTTAATCCAAATGCAGAGTTCTGGCAAACATGCTGCATTTAGAGTGGCAAATACATCAACTTCAATTTTTTAGCAGCTGTGCTGCCTTTTAATTCCTCATACCCTGAAGTGTACACTTGTACCCCTCTCCCTCACCTCCAAAAGGCAGATCACTTAGAACAGCCCAGCCTTTCTATCTGAAGCCAACTAACAGCTCTTGCCCACTGGAATTTGCTTTGAGATATACTGTTATTTTCCACTTGTTCTGCCCATTTTCTTCTTAATTAAACACACATTGAAGTGCCTTCCTAGGAAGGCTGAGCCATACCAGCAGGAACCAGGACTCTCTAGTTCAGCTGGCAAGCTCCTCCCTAGGAATCCCAAGATATCCCAGATCAGGAGTCTTCTCTCTTTCACAAATTAAGGGTCTCCTCCCAGCCCTGCTCCATAACTCCAAGCATTTCAGCATTAACTCTACCCAACGCATCAGATCCAAATGAAGCCAGCAGCACTACAAGACCACCTCTAATTCCACTTTTCTTTCCAGCCCTCAGTGAGGGTTTTACTCACACATCTCAGGCCACATCCACAACCTCTCCCCAGCAAAGCCAAGCTGCCTTCCAGCAGAAGCGAGGAGCAAAAGGCCACATCTATACCTCTTCTCACAACCAGTCGGGCTTTGGCACCAATCAAGCTTATTGGCACCAGGTTTTTTACATTCCCTCCTAATTACAGCAAACACTCTCTTAAAGCTACAAACCCTTCAATGTGAGCAGTGCATCAGGTGCCAGGAGGTGGAGTGGTGATGACAGTTAGAACACTCTCCTTGAGGCCAAAGGGGAGAAAAGGAGAAAGTGTTAATTTTGTACCTGTTCTTTTCTTCTCCTGGCAGCTGAGGGACAGGAGGAACTGCACGGAGGGGAGAGGTGCAGAAGGAGGGGGATGCTTTGTTTTAAGGCCACTGGAGGAATGAGAGGAGCACTTGGCTGAGGCAGCAAATTCAGAGGAGGGTGCACCCTGCTCCTCTCGTGGCTCATTGCTCCAGAGCCCCTCTGGCTGCTCACCCCCAGCCCTGCCTGTGCAGCAGTGGGTAGGGAGGAACATCCCACGGGGAATGGGAAGGGACAATAACCCAGAGCCTGGGCTCTCCACCACCACACACAATGAAGAGAGAAGCAAACCTGCTGCTTCCTGCTCCTCAGGTTTCCATTTTACACTTGCCACCAGTTAATACCTTGCTGTGGCAAAGCCCTTCAGTCAGCATGAACCGGCAGCTGATCTTGGAGGTGTTTCCCAGGGTTGGCCGCCTGTATAAATGCATTTATACCTTATATCACACTCAGACTCAGGACAGGAATGAACTGCTGTGCATGCACTGCAGGCACTTATAACTCTCACCTGCAGGCCTGGGGTTTTGTTGGTCTGTTTGTTCTCAGCTGCTGAACTCACAGGAACCCCCTGGCCATGGCTGGGTGCAGGAGCTCAGCACCCCTGGACCCCAAAGCACAGGTACAACTCGTCAGCTCCTCATTAACTCAAAACAGATGTCCCAAACACTCATCCCTGCCTGAGATGCCTTTGGAGCACAGAACGATCTCAGCTCAGGCACATCTTGTGAATGCACCACATTCCTGCCCACCTCCAGCACATGGAGGAAATTCAGCTGGCACAGAGCGTCGGAAACAGCCCCGGTGCAGCATGACAAACAGGCTCCCAGCACTGCTTCATTGAGACACGAATCTCAACCTTGTTTGTTCAGAAACCACTGCTGCCTGCCGTCGCCAAGAAAACCCAGCTCCCTGCAACATAGAAACTCGAATTGTTTATTGTTTGGCTCCTCTCAAGCCTTGTATTTTGTTTTCATTTTTCAGAATGAGCACTGCTTGGCTGGGTACAGAACTAGACTACGACCCCTGATTCACTCTTCCACCAATTCTCTTCATATCTCTTAATTGTCTTGAAATAGCCAGACTTCTGCATGGTAATGAATGTTACTGTGAACTTGGACACTGGAAATCCTCAAATGATTAGATTTCTGGAGGGCTGAATGAACCAGTGACTGCCAGTGTAATGGTATGTAGCGATCTGAGCACAGAACTGTGAACTGCTGGCTCCAAAACCTGGCTCTACCTTGTTATTGTACCTCTGCCCTTCCCTCTGCAGAAGGAGAACCTCTCTCTTTATTTACCTCCCTACCAGGTTTGGGAATAGATTTGGAATGTGACATAAGAGCTAATACTGTAATTAGTAGGAAAAACTTTCCCTGTTCATCTCAACATATTCAACAACAGATGCCTATCACTTAAAAAAGACTAATCAAAATTTTAAAACATATATTCTGGCCAGAATATTTTAAAAATAGAAAGTATTCAAGATGGAACTGTCTTGACAGGGCCTGCTGTAGACAGACTCAGGACAGCTCATTTTGTTTAAAAAAGTTAAATGGAAAGTTTGTGGGACTTGCTTTTGTATTTTTCTGTTATAAATAAAAAAATGTGTTATAAACAAAGAGATAAAAAAGAATTTTCTTAGTGCTGGTAGATTAAGACATCATTTGTAATGCCCAGGAGGGGGAAACTTGGGATTTTCTGCTTTTGGATCCAAAGGGTCATGGAGCATTAAGAAGAATCCTGCAAAGCTGTCTGACCTCAGGCTTTGTGGAATTCCCTGTTCCACAGCACAGTGAGGCTACAGAGCTGCTCTGCCTCGTAGTGGTACCCTGAAAATGGACCTCACAGGATTTTGGCCCACAGAGGGGGGAAAGATGGCTGCTGTTTTAATCATCTAATCCCCAGTTATTGGGCAGTGAAACATTAATTCATGCAGAAGAGAAAGGCAAAGATCATTGCCAAGGAAATGAGGAAGAACATTTTCTGTAAAATACACAGACAGTTCACGTAAGAGAAGTCCAAACCTGAAGCACTCACACATATTCCAACAAGCTTCTGCGGAAACAGAAAAAAGCCCGTTATGTTCTCATAGCAAAAGTGAAATTGTCAGATTTAATCAGGATTTCTTCTCTCTGTGCTGTGAGACTGTAGATGCAGGTTGTAAGACAATAAATATTGCACAACAGGAAGAATAAATATTCCAAAATATCCTATTCTAAGAGAACAACATTTCAAGTTTCAGCTTTTTAAAGTCTCACTTTAAAAATAAAATATAAAGACAATCTGGGTATTCTATAAATACCTATGCTGGAGCCAGGCTAAAAATGTTCTTCAGACTTCCAGTTTCAAGCAAACAACTAAACAGCTCTTGCATGTGCCCCTGGTGTCTGCCTGTCTCTCAAAGCTGAGCAATGACAGAGCTCAGCCTCACCCATCGTTTTCCAGGAGATTAGATCCCTAAATCCCAGCATCACATTCTGTAGAGTTACTGATATAATGCAAAACCAAAATTTTCCATCCATAAAGACATCAGCACCCAGCTCTGCCAAAACACGGACCCTCCTCAGCTGAGGAGTGTGAAATGATGCATGAGCACAGTTTTATACTCAGACAGACACACGAAATAAAATCATAAAATGTTTTAAGGTCATCCTAGGAAAATGATATGAGTGGAAAGTCATGACTGAGAAATTATCAACTAATTTCATGCACGTTATGGAAAACTGAATGCAGAGTTATTCAAGATGATTTGGCACTCTGAGAACCTGTGTTTTAAGACAACTGGTCTGTCAGCCACTCCTCTGATTATAAGGCAGTGACTTTTGAGAACTGAAAAACAACAATTGCCCTGTCAGCTCTCTGAGAAGGAAAAGGAAAATTTGTGATATAGGCAAATAATTAGTCACATGACAAATATTTTAAATTTCATAACACGACTGCTTACATCAGGCGTAGGTAAGAGTAGAGATAGTAATTAAAATGTTTGATTTTTAGAGAATATTCAACAGTTCTAAGGCTTCACCTTTAAAGAGGTAACAACATCTCCAGGTTTGCAGAGAGTAGCCAGCCTGCGTGCAATTCCTGATCCACTTCAGATAGAAACACTTACATAAGTGCCAGGTCTGGAGGAAACAAATGACTTCCAGCACTGGCCATTTGCCAGATCTCCAAGGTTCAAGCTCTGGGTGAAATAGGAACGTGAATATGTTACAATATAAATCTTGTGGTGGTGGATGTGAAATCACTTCAGTGATCACAGAGCCGTTTCTGGTGAACAAGCCCCTGCTGTACAACTGCTCTGCTGGCTCTGACTGTCCTTTTTTGCTGACAGTCTTGGCCGAGCAAGCGAGGACTCACTGATAAGAAGGGACTCTTATCTCCAGAGGTGGTCCTCGGGTCAGAGTTGAGGAATGTTGGCTGGATAGCACTGGAGCATGTGCTGCTGCTGCTGCTGCTGCCTGCAGGGTGTTTGTCTGTTCCTTCCATGAGCACCTAATGCTCCATGACATAATTAGGACCAAGACGAAAGCTACGTATGGAAAGAACCAAATATTTTATCAATGGCAGCAACACCAAGAACTACGTTGCTAAGAAATAAAACATTTTGAACCTCAGGAGAGAATTAGAAGGGAATAAACCCTAAGACATGAATTTTTAATTAGCACATATCAGGAAAGAATGTTTTCTTTGGGAGAGTTTTTCTGAAACTAGCAGCTGTCATATTCCTTGTGCCTTTATCCCAGTTTTGGAGGCACAACACCAGCCTGGATGAACAAAGGCAACTCATGTGCCATTGCAAAACTCAGCTGTAAGCAGCTTATAGCTAAAGATCATCTGGAAGTTTCTTACTGTCAAAGTTACTTGAGCAGTGGAAAAGAAATACAGCAGAAAAAAGAAATTGCTCAGCAATTGCAAACTCCATTTAATCCAGAAAGATGGAACAGGGAAACCCAAGTTATTTTTAAACCAAGGCTGAGCTATCCAGTGTAGCCATCTGAGTGCCACAGGACTGGAAGGGTCAGAATCAAAACCCACACATGAAGTGTCCTCCTCAGCAGGGACTGTGCTCATGGCATAAAGGGATTGCCCAGGGTATCCTGATGTGAGGTCACTGAGATTAAATATACTTAACTGTAAAAATTTGTATGTCTTTTAAGTGATCTGTAGAAAATCTAAACCAAAATCTTCCTTATTTTTAAGTTCTTGGCAATGTTGCTTCTCCCTTTTTCTCCTTCACTGAGCACAAACTAACAAACGCTGTGTCAGTTAAGGTCAGGCTTATCCGAGCCGTCTCTGAACTTCTAATTCTTCTCTCTCCCAAAAGTGAAATCCAAACCTGTTGAAACTGGCCTCTCTTTTCACAAAACAGGATGTGAAACGAGGGCTGATAGCCCTGAGAGTAATGAAAAAAAATCAAAAGAAGTTTGCTTTTGTAATGGTGTTAACAGTCTAAATATCACAAGCTTTAATATATCAAATAGTCATGGAATATTACAAGATAATATTCATCAGGGACATAAAAATTCAGAAATTTATATTTGGGTCAAATATTGTATTTTTATATAAATTATATATGGATATAAATAGACAAATTGAGTGTGTTTGTGTGTGTATCAGAACCACTTCCAGCCACCTGCATCTATGTCAGTTAAGTATTCACTTTGTGCACAAAAATAACCAGCTGCCAGGTCCTTAGAAGAAACTGCCCCAAAAGGACATTATTTAACAAAAATATTCTTATCATAGAGACCTATAGTCCATGTCAGGTTATATGCACACAGTTATTAACTTTGTAGTAGAATTTTGATCATTACTTTTGGAATTTGATTGTAAAATTTAAAAATGCTGGAATACTTTAGGGCACCACACTTAGCATTGTCATTAAAGTACAAAATTCAATGTATTCTACATATGTTATGTTTATATGAATGAAAATGCCAACGGGGACATATTTATGATTTCCTATGCATCGATCCCCTTGTTTGTTCTTCTGGCCCAGTGTTTGCTGTCTGATCTACACAACAAATGTTCTTCAAGGAGCCCATGAGGGCCCTTACAAGTGCAATGCTTCATTTGTAATTCACTTGCATCCAACTTTCTGCAGGTATTGAGCTCTGGGTGTGTGGAAACACACCGAGGGATGGTCACAGACATTCATGTCACTCCCAGGCCATTTCATGCACATAGATAAAAAGTTCAGGACAAGCAGGTGCTGCCCCTGCAACCCAACCTTGACACAATTTACAAATCTCTTGCACGTTCCCAGGATGTTCCATGAACGCTATTGCAAATAAACAAACACAAATAGCCAGTGTGGCCTTTAACATGAGATGAAAATATTTTTATCTATTTAAATATGCATTATTCTGTGCTTCAGAGAGCTCATCTGTTAACTTTGCCATAGCATCGTAGTAGTTTGTGATGAAATCGTGTAAATAACTGCAATGACTTTTGTGTTGTGGATATCTGAGTTATGCAGACTGTTTGCATCTGCCCAATCCCACTTTTCCTTCAGAGGGACATTTGAATGTCCCTGAAAAGGAGTGCCTGTTGTCTTACTCAAAATCAGGCATCACAGATAACAAAGACACAATTGTTTCGGACACAGAACACGAAGTGATGATTAATCCTTTCCCTGTGCATTCTTGTCAAGTGCTTACTTCACCTCCCACTTTAGTCAGTTCTCAAAAACCATCTGGCCTAGAGTTCTTTTCTTTTTCGGTTGGGTGTTTTTTTGTTTTGTTTTAGGAATATGTTGCCTAATTTTTGTTAGTCATGATGAAAAGCTGAAACCAATGGTGATGAGCCTGCACCAGGTGCCTGGTATTACATCATGCTAGAAATTGTAATGTCTAAACAGTCATATACTTATTTTGACTGAAGGTTTTTTCCAGAGCAGGACTGGATATTCTTCCCACCCACATGTATTATGTTCTATTCTACTACCCAGAGAAAGAGAATGCCACTTTACGAACAAATAGACAGTTGTGTTCTCCTGAAAATGTAAAATTCATTCTTTCACTTGGACCTTCATGTACCAAAACCAGGTAAAGAGTTCCCTAATTCTGTACAAAATACACTGAACTGCAACGGACATAATCTTGTACAATGACAAGCACAAGCATGGTTCAAGGTAGAGAGGGATAAAAAAGCATTATTTTATTCAAACCCATCCACCCTGTACAAAACAGACACTCCTGAGCCTCTTAAGCACACGGGGCCATCTGGCCACAGCCAAGAAATGTTCCTTTCAGGAAGGGCAACACTTTGCTTTGATATATGGACTTGTCCCACAGCTAAAATATTATTCATTACACAAACGTTGAGTTAAATAAATACAAATAAACCCATTTCCCTATCTGGGCATTCTTCTACCAAATTAAAAAAATGGTTTGCTTTGTTTCAGGTGAAATCCCCTCCAAAGTGACTTGCTCAGATAACAGTGTTTACTTGAATTATTTTACCATGCAATTATGTTGTTTTCCATCCACAGCATAGCTGAGATCCAAGATCATTCCGTTGCCATTGGATTGTGATGTTGGACCAGCACACCCAACCAGGGCACAATATCTTGAATACTTCAGCCATCTCTCTGTAGTGTGATGGATCATCCCTGTCTTTCCTTTTTGGCTACACAGAGGACCCTGACTAACAGAAACCTAAATTTTTTTATCTGGAACTCTGGCTGACTGCCTGATCTCTTTTAAACTGGCTGCTGAGACTAGGGAAAGCAGTCCTTCTCTGAAAAAAAAAAAAAAAGATAAAAAGGGATCACCAGGAGTTATCTTCAGAGTCAGGGACCTTTTATTTGTAAATAAAATCTCTTGACTCTTTGCTATTTTGAGACCTCTAATGTTTGTGCGTTTGTGTTGCACGTATTCATTAAATTCTCAGTCAATTCTTCTGCTCTGGTGCTATACAGGAATTGAGAAATCCATTTTATTATTCTTTCTCCTTCCCAACAAACTGATCAAATTATGCCTAAGTCCACACATTTTGTAAGCCAACAGTTTTGATATGAAATTGTCAAAATAGGTACCTGCTTTTATAGCAGTATTTTTATGTTTCTCTTGAAATTAAATGTCTCTTTCTTTCTAAAACATTAATGAAACTCTTTGGTCTATTAAACACCTTTACCGAAGGCAACTTTCAAAGGACTGTGCAGTGACAGTATCGAATTTCACTGAAATTTGGGACTGTGGAGCCATGACAGACACAGTTACACAGTAGGTTTGACCCTAGATGACAATCCAGGAAGATAAAAAGTAATCCTTTCCCTGTCTTTCTGCACCCTTTTTCCCCTCTTTTCTTTTTTTTTTTTTACCTTTCTAATAACTGATCATACACAAACCCAGACTATCGCACTTTCTCAGAAACATTGTTAGGTTTGTACTATGCCATTATTAGAAGAGGGACATTGATTTCAGGGCTTTCCAAACAATGTGTAAAGTGAGAAAGTAACCCAGAGAAATTGGTTCCCAAGCAAAGAATAAATGACTAGAAATAAAATACATGTAGCAAAAATTACTATTATAAAAATTACAGATTTACAGCCCCAGTTTGTGATCAAAGGTCTCGAAGTCCCTATCACATAAAAGCTCTGCTCTGTTGTGGAGGAACATTACAGCTCCTCTATTGTTCTCAAACACAGCTCAGGTCAAAGAAGTAGCATAGCAAATCAATTAATGTCCTACCTGCCTCCCTCACTAATTAGAGACTCAGCCTCTCTCTCTGCTCTTGATATTTGAAACTTCTCAGAAGGTGAAGATTAAAGTAGCAGCTCTCAAACTTTTCCAGAGGGTTTCCTTTTTAAGCCTTACCTTCCCTGACAAGTATGGATTCAGTTGAGGTGAAAGAGCATTAGGGAATTTTACCATCTCTGTTGCTTTTATTTTTTTTTATTCACCCCTATAAACACAATCTGTTAAACACCTCCACAAAGGATTATCTTTATTATCTTACCTCCAATTCTGTTTCTAAAAATATTCAGATAATCCATAATATTGAACCTAATTGCTGTTAAACCTAATTATTCATGTTCCTCCCTGTTCCAGGAAATGTGGCCCCAGTACACCTACAGTAAAGGTCCCATCAACAGCCCTGGTTTTGTAATCATCATTCAGACATAAACCAGCATTTTCCTTTTTTTTTTTCATAAGAGAAGTTCTTCAGTCCATGTGTCTGAATTCCCACTAGACCATTTAGATACATGTTTTCTACTTTTTCTCCTAGTCATTCCACTCTGAACAACAAGGGCTTGTATGTTCTGCCATTGTTATTTGGCTTCCTATATTTTCCATATTCCAAGACTATGGTCTAGCAAAACTTTTAAATGCCTTTCCTTTTACTCTCCCTTTTTTTAGGCATGGGGACCATCCACCAGCACTAGGGATCAAATCCAATGTAATTACCAAATATGCAGGCTTTTGTTTCCATTAAACAATTTGTCTGTGTGTAACAGAAGAACTTGCTCTGTGTTGATACATTCTTGGACAAGCACATGATTTGCATATTCACAAACAATTAAATGCAATAAATGCAATTAAATGGACTGAACCCTGCACATGTGTGTATCACACAAGAGTGAGGCTCCTGTGCACATGGGAACTGCTGTGGAGTGATGCAGAGCATGACGACACCTGGTAAATGCCTGGATACACAAAGCCGAGACAAGAAAGCAGGAGTGCTTTTGCAGGAATTCTGGCTTTGGAAGGGTTAATCCAGGGTTTCACTCGCCTTTGAACGCAGCATTTATGAACCATATCCCACACCGGGCTGTGCACTTGCAGCACTCCCTGAAGCCAGTGGGAGTCACGGCTTCTTCCAGGAGCGAGCCGTACACACAAACTGAGTTAAAATATATTGTTTACATACTGCAAAGCTAATAATTCACAGAACCCCTGGCATGGCACCGCAGGATTTTCCCGCAGACACAGCCACTTCTCCAGAGCTGCTTTTTCATGTCTTGGTAGCAGCTGACCCTGGAACCATTTTCAGACATAAGTCAGTGTTTTCTTAACCTGCCCGTGCCCTGCTGTGAGCGGTGCAGGAGCAGCTGCGCCCGGAGCCAGAGCCCGGCGAAGGAGCCGCGATCCCGGCGTGGCCGCGGGCATTCGGGCGCTGTCAGTGCACTGCTCCCTGCCCGGCCCCAAAATGCGCCCAGCGCAGCCCAGGGGAGGGCAGAGCTGCCTCTGCTCTGTGTGCTCATCCTTTCAGGGTGTTCATCAAGAAGCTGAGCAAGAATAGCAAGCAGAGCACAGCAGGGTGAGGATTATTCCTGACAAGTCTCAAATGAGCTACTTTATTTTACTTTTTTTCTCAGTTCAGATGATTAAATTTTTTTTTTTTTATTGCTATGGGTTTAATCATTCCTTCCTTATTTCCAACTATCTCGAAGTTAAAAAATTTTAAAGTATATTAGATTGACTCAACCACCCAAAATTTAGCTCAGCCTCAAATATATTAACAGGTTCCAATTACCATACTGGTTGATTGTTAGCTTTATTTTAACTGAACCCTTTAGGTTTGGAACAAACCTAAGTTAGGAACAAATTGTTCCCTGGGAGGGTGGTGAGGCCCTGGCACAGGGTGCACAGAGAAGCTGTGGCTGCCCCTGGATCCCTGGCAGTGCCCAAGGCCAGGCTGGACACTGGGGCTTGGAGCAGCCTGGGACAGTGGGAGGTGTCCCTGCCCATGGCAGGGGTGGAATGGGATGAGCTTTAAGGTCCCTTCCAACCCAAACTATTCCATGATTCTGTGAAACTCTCACTTAATGGTCCAAATTTATTTCAAGTATATCAGCTCCAAGCTGGAATAACAATTTTAAGAAACTGGTGGGGGCTTCATCCATGAACCCAGAGTTAGGGAACAGTTAGCAAACTATTGCCCAATATTTAAGATGAATGATGTAATTCCATCATAAGCTAATAAATAATTGGTATCTAGAGGGAAATTCTGACATCATTCTTAAAAACGCCAAGTCCGTCCAGTTATCTTTTTCTATGAGCAGTTTTTAGAAAGAAAGATGAATTTTAGTTCTAACTTTTCCTAAATCTTTCTCAGATGACACCTCAAGCAGTACAAAATGTTTTAATAGAAAACAAGTAACTTGAGCAAGATGATTGTATAATTATAAAATATTCTGATTTTCCAAAAGCAGATGGATTTCAGCTTATGCTGAAAGACATTTTTCAGGAAATGTTAGAAACATCTCTTCTATGGATTTCATGTTGAAGGAAACAGAAAATGATACAATGAAAAAGGACAGAATCCAATTATTCTAATATTTTCTGTCAGAAGCCAATTTTAGGCATTCCAGGGAAAGGCAGAAAACCAATTCTGAACAATACAGAGACTCAATGGAAGAAGTTAAAAACGAGAGCAGGTGTTGGAAAATTGTATCTGCCCTTTTTTCTGTTTGTTGTCCAAAAACACAAATTGCTTTTTACCAGAAACCTTCCAGCTACATTTTAGCTTGAGAAAATTTAGCATCTATTCAGGCTGGTGCTGAGAGACAAAGCCATAAATGTCAGCACACAGCAGTCTGGATTTTATAATTACATGTCTTTCAACATCCTCCTACATAATGTGTAGGATCAGGTAATTACAGCACAATTTTAAAAAGTCTCCTGATTAAACAAAATTAGGACAGGAAAAAATAGAGAAGTAAGAAAACTTATGTATTGGGGCTGCCAAATAGGGATAATTGGTCCTATTTTCTTTAGTAACTGACATATGTAAACACCAAAGATATAAGAAATCAGCAATTTACAGTCACATGGAAGATTCTTTAAAATTTATAAAGTAAGATTCTTTAAAATTTATAAAGTATCTCTGCTTTGTTAATGGCATAAATAGAGCTATGAAGTCTAGGAGCCTACCATAAAAATTCCTGAATTTTGAATTTTTCAACAGTCCTGAGCAGAACCCTTTCCATGTTAGAGACACTCTCACCCAGTCCTCCAACTTAAACCAACACAATTTTCTCAATTCTTACATCCAGAAGAATGAAACTACAGAACTCACATCCTTCAGTACCTTTCTAAAAATCCCTGTCCCACCTGAGCTCTTCACTGGATATTAACTGGCCTTTGTTCCCTGCTGCTTTGGTGCATTTTAGGTATCTCAGGCAGGGCTCTGAAGTGCTCACATGAGCATCTGATGTGGCTTTGTACCCAAATATCCAAGTGGGAGGAAACCAGAATTACCAGTATGGAAGGACTGGTATAAATCTAAAAAGACCACTTGATTTATCTCTTTATTTTTCTATCACTATGAAATAAGTAGGATTCCTATAATCTGGCATTCACCTAAAGTTGTTGCACTGCATGCTTTGACAGATATTAATACGGCACCTGGACATCATTCCAGAGTTACAAAGTTTTCTACAGATCTCCCAAGAATTTTAAAGGAGGGAAAAACATATTAATTCTTTCATATATGAATTTGAAGCTTTTTCTTGCAAGTGTGTTAAACATAGATTTTCCATTCTGGGTGCTTCATTTTATTTCCAGAGCTAGACAGTCTTGATTATCCACAATATCTTGTATCCGTTTGGGAATTGCTTGCACAGGATTCCCCTGATGACAGCTCCCATTAGCACACATTCATTTACACATAGTTTTGGGGGGGTTTTTTGCATTTGTGAAATTCCTTTCTTCAAGTGGATATGAAAGGTTATTCCTTTAATAGTCCCTTCCCCACAGGTAGATAAGTTCATTCAGGGAAGCTGTCGCTCAGCATGACCACGAGATCAAAGGGGCTGCAGCAGAAAGACAATCTCTGAATCTCTGAGGGGTCACTTGTCCCCTAAGCCCTGGCTGATGTTCACATCAAATGATTGTCCAGGTCCTTCCCAACTATTCTGACATTGTGGCTGGAAGAGTGGGATTGCCAGGAATGCTGCCTCAGGTCAGCTTACATACTAATCAGTCACTTCATAAATTAGTGCAGAATTTATTTGATCAGTGCAACCTCCTTCTCCTGGGCACTAAAACACAGAGAACCTTGGCCAGTGCCCACAGGTAGGGTGAGATGATTCGCTGCACATTCACCCAAAGTTTGCTCTGTGGCCACCAGCACATCTCAAAGCAGAACTGGTTCCTGGTCCCTCTGAGGGGACAGTCCTGACAGTGAACTGAAGGCAGATCCGTTCTGTAAAGGCTGAGTTACAGGAGTTGTGACAACCAAAGCAGGGTCTACAGGAGACAGGAAGTTCTAGTTCCTAATTTCTGTGAGAATGGATATCCCATCAAGGTATTCATTTCAAACCTGTGAGAACCTCATTGGGAAGGGGGAGGACTTTTGTGAATGAAATCTGAACCCACTGACATACATGGAATTTTTTCTGAGTGAAAACCAGCAGTTTTAACCTCTTTCTGTATTACTGATATTAATATGTAGTAAAAACAAGAGGTATCTGAAAGGTGGCTCAGGGACAAAAAGGTCTAGTAACTACTAGTTCACAGATAACGGTAAAGAATACACTGAATTTGTAAAACCGTTCAGTCTGAAAAAAAAAGAAATCAAACCCTTACCTGTATTATGGGGCACAACAGTTTCTGCTCCATATGAGAGCTGAGCCCCCTCATGAAATGCAAGATCCTGCCTCAGGAAGGAACAGTGTGGAATCCCAGTGCCAGGAGAACAGCCCTGGACACTGCTGCCTCTCCTTGAACACTAGACTGTGTCCCCCATTGACTTTGGGCAGAAAAGATGATACCTGGAAGAGCTTAAGAAGTCCTTTGCCTACAGCAGAGTTAGGGCCAGTCAGACTCTGCTGCCCTCAGTATTTCATGTTACCCCAATTTTAGAGGTCTGTCAAGCACCAGGCACCCTGAGTGGCCAATTCAATTGCCCAATTTGCCTGCAGTTTTCTTCTCTCTGTAGCTGAGCCTGAGCTGGGAATTCAGCTGCAAGCATTTCAACATTGATGATTCACTGTTTGCAGGGCCCTCCAGGGAAGCCCTGCAGCACCTCCAGACAAAGTTCTCACCTCTGGCTTTTCTTGGCCTGCAGAGTTATTACCCACCAGGGAGTTGAGAGGTAAAATACATCAAAACACAACTTAAATTCCAGGCTCGTACATGTGCTGATGGACCCTGGAGCTCCTAATTATAATTACATATTCATATCAGCTGAATGAGATGCTAAATCAGCCTTGATCCCACTCTGTGCCTCTGCACAGGGCCACAGCTGATGTTGATTCTCATCTGGAAGAATGGGAGGGGATACAGAAATATCCAGCTGTAGTGCATTTAACTCAAGAAATCATTTACTTTCTGATGTGCAAAATGATCAGAATACATTAATGGGAGCAAAATAATATTCCCCACCCTGTGATTTACAAAAAAACTTGCTAATGACCTCAAACCTAAGGCTCTAATAAAGGACAATAATGGCAATAATAATGGGAAATATTGTTTTAAAGCAAGTGTTTTTTCAATTGATGCACATTTTTACACTTTGTTTCCTCCTTGAAAGTTTGGCCAAAACAAGTCTTCCTAAAGTTAATTTGTCTCAGGAGTAAAAGGGTCGATGCAGCATTACATGTTCATGCTCTGGATTACAATAAAAGAGTTGTTACCATAGCAAAAAGTATTGTTGCAGAGACAACACACACAATGTAAGATTAAAGGAAAAAACCTCCAGAAATATTTACAATGCTCAAGAATAACATAGGATACTCTGTCCTAATTACATTAAATGAGAATGTGCTACTGCTGTGATAGTCCCACTGTGATGAAACAGACTGGCTCCTTTAAGAGTCATCTTTAAAAAGGCAAATTTCTAAATTATTTGGGTTTTTTCAAAGTCATAGAAATTACTTTTAAAATTATGTCCTTCATAATGGCCTGAGGCTTGTCAAGGAGTGGAAAAAGACATATTGTGTAAGATCTGTACATAAATTGTAAAAAAAGGCAGGTCATACCTTATAATCTAGGTTAGTTTCAGGAAACAGAGGAATGAAGGGGAAAAAATGCTGAGAAATGTGAATGGAAAGACAAGGCAGCAGAAATCTGAATAGAGATGCTCATGCATCTTGGCATGCCAGTATTGTTCAGCAAGCATTTTGATAGAAGGCAGTTGTAAGAGTTTCAAATAATAAACTGTGATTTTGTAGGCTTTCTTAGACACCTCAGCTTGCGAGAGAAAGCATGGAAATGATTGCAGGAGCAGACTCCCATGTGGGAAAAGCTTGCACTGCTGGAAAGTGAAGACAGCTGTGAGTGATGCAGCAGCAGCTGAGACACAGAACAAGTGGAAGAGAGAAGAGCAAGACAGCAGAACGTGTGAAACGGGGTGAAGAGCCAGGAAAATGATCTAAGGAGCAGAGTTTGAAGGGACTGAGCAAGGGCAGAGGGGAGGGCTCTGCCTTGGTGAAAGCTGAGCCAAGGGGAGCCCAGAAACACCTGAGGGCACCTGCTGATGGACAGGGCAGGGGCTCTGCGTGCCCTGCTGGAAGAGACAGAAGGGTTTCCCCAGAGCCAGCCTAGAGAAGGGATGGCCTGGCTGAAAAAGAAACCAAGATCCAGCCTTTAGCAACAGGAGAATGTTCTGCCTGCTCACGGGAGGGAAAGGAGAGGGGAATGCAATAGGAAGTGTAAATGTAGGGACTGGGATTTGAGGGAAATGGTGGAAAAAAGGGAACAAACCAGCAATGTGCAAAATCAGGGCGTGTGAGGGGAGGAGTACAGGAGTAAAGGAGTTCACTGAAGAGGGCAGTGATGAGATGGGAACATGGTGTGGGAAGCTCAGGGTGAAAGCTGCAGGTCAATGGCAAATGGACATAAATTAACAGTAACACGCCCCAAGATATTAAAATAATGTTTAAGCTCTTAATTAACCATCATAAGACCTTTGACTTCACATCGTAAGGATGATTTTATTAGTTTGTAGAGAGAAGGGGGACATTAATGAACTTGAATAAATCCTTTAAAATGCTTATACTGCAAATCAAATGTCATGAGGCAGAATTCCATCCCTGCAGGTGGTCGGCCTGCCCAGGATACACAGCACACTCTGCCTGATTTCCCACTAGAAAGAGATGAAGAAACAAACCTCCTCTCTGGGTTTCAAGTGCAGAGGTGGAATGATTATAAAGCACTTCTGCCCATTTCTCTGCACTGTCTCCAGAGCATTCTTTCCAATGCTTCACTACTAATTTTTCCACTGTTTTTATACCTTTGCCTTCCTAAATTCCTTTTTTTTTCCTTTACCACTCTACTCTTGCCCTGCCGTTCTTCCCCTCATCCACTGCCCTTCAACTTTTGTACCTTAGCAAGGCAAACTCCTCCTCTTCCCCAGTGCCTTAGCACAAGCCAGGAGGAGCACAGGGAATTTAGGAGCTCCAGCCATTCCTATTTTTCTCTCTTCTGACCTTACTACAGCTACAGTGCAGCCAGGGGGATGCAAATGCTTGCTAAGGCCTCTCCAGCCCATGCTCAGTTTGTCTGCTGAGGGAGCTGCACGTGAGCTGATTCCATACCAGAATGTTCTGGTGGCACCTTCCAAAAATACAATTGAAAAATTCAAA
The DNA here is from genome assembly GCA_013390045.1 of Picathartes gymnocephalus. Classification (NCBI taxonomy): domain Eukaryota; kingdom Metazoa; phylum Chordata; class Aves; order Passeriformes; family Picathartidae; genus Picathartes; species Picathartes gymnocephalus. The sequence continues at coordinate 126,094 of WEKY01050124.1, forward strand.
TTACTCTCCCCTGAGCATCTTTAAATTGTCAATTTTCAGATTCAAAAATAAAGTCCTCACTGCAGATGATGGAAGCACTAATATTTCTCAGAATTTCTTGGGTTTCTTACATATACATACACATGGCCATATTTGCATTCATACCTACAGACAGCCCTGTAAACATGGGTAAACAATATTTCTTTTTATTTGTTGTTCCTAATGCCAGTTGGAGAAACGGCTGAGGATTTTAGAGTAAACTCTCAAAAATATTTGCTCTAGGCAGACAGCATGGAAAATTTTGGCCAGGATGATTTAAGTTTGGCAAAGCCATAAGCAATAGAAAACAGGACCTTATAACAGAAAGTGCTGAGCAGCCTTATGGCAGACACCAGGATCTGTGCTGCTTGTAAGACTTCATTTTCATTAATAGGAGTTGCATGGCAGGGCTGGAATACCCTGGGGCTTCCTGTCTTTAATTTCCTTTGAATATAATCTTGGTCTTAAGCCTTCCTTCCTAAATAACTTCTGTCTTTAATTTATTTTTTTTAAGCAAATTACAACTTAATGAGCACACATTCTCGTAAGGCAGAGCCTCTAATTATCAAAATGACAGTGCTGCTTAGAGTCTGAATTTCAGAGTCATTCACTGACCAATTCCAGAGGTCAGTAAAAAATTATACACCATCCCTGCCAAAAAATAATTAAATAGGATATTATAATGTACACTTCACTGTGTACACCTACACCTTGCATCACTCTGTCACCTGGATGACTCTTGCAGAGGAGTTTTTATGAAGGCAGCAGCAGGGAGGTGCAGTCCCAACTGGCCACACAATTAATGAACATTTAGAAGGTGTTTCTCAGCCTTTATTCAGGCACAACTGTCACAAGTGCATGTAAGGGACACCAGGAGGTAGCTCACCACTCCTGGATACATTAGGCAAAATTATTCTGCTAGAAATAATTTTATATTACTCATCTTGCTGGGAATAACTTTAAGATCCTTAGAAAAGATGGTGTCATTTTGTAGGATTGGCTTTGCAGGTTTTCTAGACTTGCAGTACCTACGTGTTTCTTTATCCTCTGATGAGACATAGAATGGTCACTGGTTATGAAGCCAAGGACTTTTAAATATAAACCAAATTTGTTGCAGAGTCCTTAAATACCAAATCTCCCAGGGCAGTACATTTTAAACTAGAATATGGCATTTGGAATCCCTGCCAGCTGCTCTGGGCCTCTCCTGCAGCATTAGTGCTCAGAAATTCCAGCACAGATTCTTTATGCTGCTTCAAGAAATGTGCCCGATGCTGACCCTAAAAGCCCCCATTATTAATCCCTGCATTTCCATTATTACACACATCCCACACCTGAGGGGCTGAGACCCAAGCAGTGAATGAAGGAAAAGTGGGAACTCCCTGAACTGCTGGGTAGTTCTGAGACCACCTCCTCTCCATGACCTACCCCCTCTCCCCCCATTTTTCTGTTTGCTACCACATGTGCAAATCCATATTGCATTTAGATATAAGAGGAAAAGAGCCATTTTCATGGTGTTCCCCCTTTGCAGAGGCCACCAAGAAGGTTTTAATTTCTTGTTCTGGTTGCAGACTTCCTGGGATGGCTGCAGGCTGCCCCACTAAACCCTCCTAACACACTTCATAGCGGCCAGCAGCCTTCAGTAGTTACCAGCTTTGGACCAATGTTGAATTAGAACAGAATATTTCTTCATTCCTATGCCAATTTCCTTAATTTAACCATACAACTCCTTTACAATGTATTTTTAAGATTATTCTTTGTGAGATTTTAGGGCTTTCTGTATGTAAAAAAATCCACATAGCTTTTCTTTAGTGACTAACAAAATTATACAGCCATATCCTTCGAAAAACAACTGCCAGTTGTTTCAAGTAGTTGTTCAGAGTGAAAATGAGTCTAAAAATCGTAAATCATTCCTATAATTAATCAGCAAAATTATACAACAAAGGTTTTAATCCCTGCTTTGAATATGAATGAAAATTCCTGAAATACTTGAGTTGCCTTATTCAAGGTAAAGACCTGACTCGAGGAAAATTGATCCATCTTGAAAGCAAACTGGGAAATAAGGGCTACACACATCTTCATGCGTGCTATGCTAGGCTAAGTAAAAAGATGACTAACATCACCCTAGATTCAACTTTCCATAGCAATTAGCTAAAGTATCTCAATTTATCTTTCCCTGACAGTTTATGATTTTAAGGAAATTTGAGATGTTTGGGTTATTGGGGTATTTTTTCCTTTTAATGGACATTTTAGCACCATCTGCTGGTGTTAAAACTTGCTCTAGAAACTAAACACCAGCTTCCTCCTTCATTTTAACTTCCTTAAGGCCTACTTCTGGCTCTTATTAGGAAAGGTTAATTGCTTGCTTTTCTACTAGAGATCCCAGGATTGGATAAATAACTCAGCTGAATGAATCATCCAGATGGAGGATCTCTTCTGAGCCCATAGATCAGTAGCAACACACTCTTAAAGAAATACCTCATCTAGAGCTACATCCAAGGGTAAATGCAATTGGTTTGCACTGTGTAAACAATGACAACCCCCAGCCCTCATTCCTTAAGAGGTAATAGATTTTTCCACTGATTTATTTTGGGTTGATATTGGTATTTGGGCTACAGAATGATGCTGTGGTATTGGAGATTTAATGTCTGGGAGCACAGTCAAAAACTGACCAGCTAGAATTACCTCTGACTGTATCCAGTTATATAATTATATGACTTATCCCATCTAATTCATCCAGTTGCTTTTTTATTTCCTTAGGCTGCTCTGGCTCAAAGCCAGTTCCTTCCTCTTTCAGAACCTCTCAGGGTACAGATAGTCTGAAAGCACTTCAGGAAATGGTCCCATTAGGTGTCAGCTGCCTTTGTGCTCCTGTCCTGAATCCGTGAAACACCTTCAGTACAAGTTTGATCTCTGCCTTGCTGAAGCCAAGCTCAAAACCTTCCTCTCTACAGGACTTGCCAGATTCCTGGGTTTGAGTGACAACATCACAAAGCAATAAGAAACCTGCCATGAACTTAATTGTCTCTGCAGAGGAAAAGAGTATCAGCGCACTGGAGTTTAGGCGGGTCTAGCACGTAAATGCGCCAGGGGAATCCAAGTTGTTCACATCAATGACTCCTGTGACATGAAAAACTGGGAATGGCCCTGGGGGTCATTTTGTCAGTCTTCCCCTTCAATACTCAGCATGACTTTTTGTGGCTGTACTTCAATCTCAGCTCCCACCCACCACCACCCCAGCCTGTCCGTACACCTCTCACAGCCCTTGCTCTAAGGAATACCCTCCCTCCCTCAGCTCTCCTCTGCAGCCATCAGTTTCTCTTCTCAGTTGACCTTTCTTTGTGCTGAGAACTCCTCCTCACAGGACACCCGTGGTTTCAAGCTGCAATTCAGTTGGCTGAGCCTTAATAGGACATAGAGAAACAATCTCTCCAAAAAGTGCATTCCAGATGGCTGTGAAAAGCTGATGTAGAAGCAGCTGACAGGATGAAGTGCCAGTTTACCAGCATGGGGTGTGAGGATGTTATGGGCCAGCAGCAGGGCTGGGAAATGAGTTTCTTGTCCAGCAGCAGGGCCATGGGCATCCCTTCCTCTGCAGATATCAATAGGCTCCAGTACAACTGTACCTTGCCATGGTCAACTTTGCCCCATGGAATCTAAATGGCCAGGAGACAATTAATTATCTTTTGCTTCCAGTCACACTGACAAATTAAGCAAAGCTCAAACCTTGCTTGCCCATAAATTCTCCATCCTAGAGAGGGACTGAAGACTTTTCAGGTAGATGTTGTTGGGTAAGTTTTCAAAGTTCTGCTTAAAGGGTCAAGTAAAAAAATAAATCCGGTTATTTGTTAGAAAGACTTGTGTGTACACCTCCCACATTCACTGCTTTGAAACGGACCTCTTAATGTCTGGAGGGGATGCAAAACCTAAGGTTCTTCTAAGGTTTCAGAAGGAAGAAGAAGGCCATGACCTTCAACAATTATTCTGCAGAAATAGGACCACTTATCTTTGCATAATGTTTTACAAAATAACCTTGAGGAAAGGTGCAATGCTGTGAGTAAAGAATCAAGGAGGGCCTTCAATATATTAAATGTATTGATGGAAAAACTATGACCAAGAGATCCAGGCCAGAGATGGTTTCACTTGCAGCACCCAGCCTCTGTGGATTGCAACATAAAGAAGCAAATTCGGTATAATTAATCTAATTATGTCTGCCAACAGTGATGAATGTCAATTCAAACCCATTTCTGAATTTACTTTTTCCACGTGAATATCACTTATATCTAATTTCTGGCAATATCAGTGAGATTCAGAAGGAGGTTTATCAAGAAGAGGGTATATGGGTGGGGAGGGACAAGAAGACTCTCTGCTGTTTCAGCAAAACAGAAACTGTGGAAGCAAATGAATTTGGGCAAATTTCCCATGAAAACAAAGTGAAAACCTTTTGAAACTGTCCCAATGTCCTTTCCAAAATATTTTGAACAAATGAGTTCCTTTGAATCACAATCTACTTCTGCTTTTCAAATTTAAGTGAACATACATTCAAATAAAAGGTCAAAGTTGAGATGAAAACTTTCCAAATTTCATAAAAAGAATTGCCCTGATCTCCTAGATAGCATTAATGACAGGAAGCCACCACATGCCCTGGAACTCGCTGTGCACTGAGACAGCAGAGAACTCCTGAGCTTCACCACAATTACACAAAATTTGCTATTTGGGTTGTCAGAGCTCTTGAAGCAGCTCCATGTCACTCCCTGACCCTTCAATGTCTGGTTTCATGAGTGGTCGCTTTGTTAAAAACAAATGCTGTACTTGTACATCTCATGGATTTTTTCATGCATTGAAAAAGAACTTTTTTTTCCTATGTATAAATTATTTTAATGAAAATTCTGGCTTAATTATGATACTTTTCTACCTCAAGAAGTACCAAGTTGCAAGCCATCAGCCACTCATCAGAACCTCACATTGCAGCAAAGACTATTTCTAAGTGTGACAGGTTCTCCCCCACCCAGGGGTGCTCCAGCCCTGTCCTTTGGGGCTTTCTGCCTTTCAGTCCCCTCATCTTCACAATAGGCTACATAATCTTTGTTCCTTGATATACTGACAAAAAAGAGTTCAGGTGGATGAAACAGACAGTTTTCAGTCTTGCCAAGAATGGGTTTCACAGGATGAACAGGGATAGTGTTGGATCAACAGCCTAATACAAATACCCCTTTTTGTGCTTATTCCCTGTCCATGGTTGATTATCAGACATATCAAGTAATTACCCATCTTCACCTCTAACCTAACGTGGGCACTCCTCCTCCATGGCTGTGTTTGCTGTTGCTGGAAGAACACAACTAATCTCCTGTTCAAATCTGATATGACAAATTATATGTTTCCTCTCAGAACTAACCCAGCTTCCTCTGGAGGCAACAATAAAATAATCATTAATAAAGGATGAGAGCCTTTAACAAGTATTGCTCTGGAATGTTATTAGCTCACTTCCTAACCAGCATTATTGTTCAGATAACTTCTGTTCCCCCAACCTCTCACAACCAGACTGGGAGATCACTAAACAGTTACTTAGTTAGTTAGTTAGTTAGTTAGACAGATATTCTGACCAAAGTAACATCCAAATGTTCCATTTACTGCAGCAAATCCCTGCTTTCAAATGTGCTCCTTACCATAAAATTATTTCTTGAGTTGCATTTAAATCAAAATGCAGTTGCAAAACCTAAACCTGGATTTCAAGCTATGCACTTTTCCTTCCAAAAATCGTCCTTTGTGATCAGAAGAGTTTTCGTCTTAAGAAATGCAAAGCTGAAGTATTAGAAAAAGGAACTACAAGTACTTTGCAGTGAAGCCATACTTAAGGTGACAATGAATTCAGCAGCCACAAAATATTACCTTCCTGAGGGTTTTTATTACCACAATATAACCTGACAGCAGAAAAGTTGGGCTCCCTTCCCCCACCTCATCATTCTGGTGAAAAAAAAAAATTTAAAATCTTGAGCAGAAATCCCTTCAAACCATCATGAAAAGGTTTGTGCACAGGCTTGGTATGGTGCAATGAAATTAAAAAAGATGTCATGTAGTCATGTCAGCCACATCTGTGACCCATATGGTGCATGTAACTAGAGCATATGTCTGCACCTAAAGAGAACATTATATGCTGGATAAGGCTGGGACAAATGTAAAAGTGAAGTAGAACACCTTCACATTACAAACACAGTTTGTTATTTGTGTCACATCAAAGAAAGAGTCTCTAAGAATTATTGGCCTCTGAAGTAATTTAATTATGATTGAGTGAACTAAGAACTAATGTAAATGGTATTTTATACCCCAGTGAATTAAAGTATGAGATCTAGTCAAGGTAAATAAGATTTACAGCCAAAACTCATGCAACCTTACAGTAATTTCATGACACTTTTACTACTAACCTAGACCTTTTTGTTCTTGAAATAATTAAAAGTACACGAGCAAATTTTATTCTTTAGATGCTTAAAATGAACCAGAGAAAAGAGAATTAGTTGCTTCTCAAGTGACCCATGCACTTCTACCTTTATTATAAAAGGAACAAAGATTATGCAGGACAAATACAAACTTCAGATTTTACTTAAAAAAGGAAGGAAAAAGAAAAAGAAGCATAGTAGAATGCTCATGAATCTCTTCCATTTGGACTAAATTTGTCACAGATTAAAGACTCAATACTCATCTCTGGCTAATCCCAAATACCTGCCTGCTAAAGAACACATTTGTTATGTTGAGACTCTATACATAACAGGAGCAAGTCAAATCAGCCAACTCACTTTAAAGGTACTAATGGTCTTCTCACAGAATTTTAAAGAAAACTGTTCCCAGGTATTTGCCTTCAAATAGAATTAAGGGTGTCCAAGCAGAAGTGCATAACATTTCAATGAATGAATAGTTATATTTCACAGCTTTTCCAGCTGGAAGTAAACTCATTTTCCAGTGACAACTGTTAATCCACTCTCTTCGAGAGTGGCTGTTTGAAAGGCTCCAGGTAAGGAACAGAAACTTGGCTGACAGAAGAAAGTACCAGATGGCTGCTGGGATGGGAAAAAAATTGAAGGGAAGAAAATGGTGAAATGTGAGTTGTAGAAATAAGGATCGAATCACAATCACAATGTAAGTAGAGAACCAGAGCCCCAGGTTTTAACAGGAGCCATGTTTGCACCGAAGCATCTCCCCAAGGCACCAACTGGGAGGCCTCAAGAGGGCCTTAAAATGCAACAGGGCATTAACAAATTGCATAAATTAAACAAATAAAGAGTGCTCGTTGAACAGTCTCTTTTGGCTCATGTGGCCATACACTTTTGCACAAACTGATCCCCTCGTACCTCTTACACATAAACTGTGCACTTTCTCAATCTTTTAACAAAACTTTAAAATTCCTGAGAACTTATTTAGGAATCAAAGGGATCAAAATCCACATGCTTAAAAATTACTAATTTAAATGTCCATGCTGAAGTAGGAGACCTTGTCTTTGGTAGAAAATGTAGTGGAAGAAAAGGAACTGTGGGGCCAAAACTTAGCTCTAAATATAAAATATGTAACTGACTTAGGAGAACCAAGGAGAGAGTCTGGCTTACAAAATACAGTCTTGACTCATGGATCACCTCCTTCTGGCTCTGGACACTTAAGTTAGTAACTTTAAATCTCTCTCATTTTAACCTGCCTTCAGAAATACTGTCCTAAAGGAAGCTACTAATACTCCATTAACATTTGTAAGTATCCAGATTTGTATAAATTTTGGATATTTGTAGAGTAGCCACCAGCAGGGGACAAGCACAGTGACTGTGGGATATAATCCCCTGAAAGAATAAGGCCACCACTGTCAGCTCTGCTGGGTCCCAATAGCTCAGGCCCCCATTTTATAACCATCCTGACAAGTGTTTCTTTCAAACAGTTACTGCTAAAGCTGTTTGGGAAATAATGAGTTCCGCACTTCCCACAGCAAATTCAGCACAGTATGGTTGTTCTGAGCTAGCCCAGACACCCGGACTCATCACAGCCATTCTTATGATGCCTTAGGATTTTAGCTGTTATATTTTTCGTATATTTGTAATCCTGCAGTTCTTTAGTGTATAACTCTAAACTCCATTCACAGTGTCAGCTGCTGCTTTCCCATTTTGGTCAGACACAACAATTCCTCTCCAGGCCTGGGAATCAAGGACACCTCACTGTCTCAGGCCCTGAGAAATGTGAACGAAAGTGAGTTTGAGGGGAGCAAACTTGGGGTAAATGACTTCATTACCTGAAGCTGTAACTGGAAGATTAACCTCCAACATGCAGATAGGCCAAACTTATAAAAGTGTGAAAACCTGTGAGCTGTCATCCATTCTGGGTGCAGACCCTGGGGGGCTTTGTCTGCCCTAAATGTACCAGAAGACTCTTCAATAGATAAAAACTGCTTTTTATTCCCTTAATTTCATCTGGCCTCTGTTTTTAGGTAGCCCCAAAAGGCATCAGTCTGTCACACACTTCTGTCACCTCTTCCTAGACACACCACTGCAAACCAGCCTTCCAGAATATCCCCATTTTCCCTTGCCTTTCCTTCCATTGGATGATGCTCAGCCTGACTGCTAGGAGAGACTTCATTAAAACATTCCAGTTGAACTGAACCAGCCGATCCTTACTGCCAATGAAATTGCTTTTGAGAAGAAGTCTGTGTAAAAGCCCAGCACCTGGAGACAGGAGATTGCTCAGGGGATTGGTAACAGGCTGTGGAATATTTAATCTCTAGGGCACTGGCTCCAGTCCAGAGTCAGGACCAAACGAGAAGCATCAGTCTCTTAGGCAGGCTGCCACACGACACCTTTAAAAATCACAGAGCCTCATTCAGGAGAGCCCTTACCAACCCTCTGCTGAGAAACTTTCTCCTCTCTCCAGTCTGAACCTCACAGCTGAGACAAGTTGGAAGGCTGTAATTCAGAAATGTGCAAAACGTTATGCCAACACAAAATAAAAGTTTTAGTGCAACTGCCTGAGCAATGCCATGAACTAGATTTAGTGGTCTTTCAGAGGAGGGATGTGTAGGCTCATGATTTTTCTGTGCAAAAATAGTCCCACTATAACACAAGAGACAGATGACAGCAGTTTTCTATGCCCAGAGCATAGAGGCTACATGCAGTTATGCCAATAATCTTTAATTTCCTCCATACTGAATCTTTATGGATCAATAATCCAACTAAAAATCCTTAATAATGGCTAAATATAAAGAGGAGAAAATAATTTTAATGGAAATTAAAATGTAGGGACCACCAAAACTTTAAACATCACTTAAAGCCAAATGACACAATGGAAGTTGAGTCTGTTGTAAACAAAAGACATTCCCCTGCACCTTTTCCCATACACAGCAGCAGCAGCTGCCTGCTCCTTCTCCGTGATGGTGTTGGAAAGACAATTACTATGCCACTCCCTTCCCTCCTCCTGTGTTATCACTGTCCACAGCAGATTTCTTCACACCCTTCATTATTCTTGATCCTCTTATTATTTGAGTAAAGACAAAATTATTTTCACTTGATGTTTGGTATCACTCTTCATCTCAATGAAAATCCAGTAACTCCCTGTATTAGTGACTGAGGAGGTCTGTGACTGTACAGTATCAGTGAAAGCACAGCTGGAGAAATAAAACCCATGTAAATAGCTGAAAAGATAGGTAAAAGTCTGGGCAGGGATCCAAAAACACTAAACTACAGACTCTCAACATCTGGTTCAGGGTGGATTCCAAGAAAGACAGAAAGAGAGAAAAAGAAAGACAGGAAAAAAAAAAGGAATTGATTTATCTGTAGAAATTTTACATAAGGTTTTCATTTCATTTTTTAATTCATCAAAAAATTTATTCAATTACTGTGGTTTAATTTCTTCACCTTACTGCATCCTGTTGCTTCACTCAGAACAAAGCAGTGCCTTGGACAGGAGTCATAAGCAGCCCTCAGCTTCATATTTTCATATTTTATTGTGATAAAAGCAATTACAGGTGAAAACCTCTAAACTTTATTGTTCAGCCTCTCTCTCTTTTCAGCTAGGACTGGGTTTATGACACATAGATGAGAATTCTGTACTGATTTCATGGCCTTTCAGACAACAGAGCTAATGCTGTCAGCTCCTCAGCCTGTCCTGAGCACCACCTCAGCCTGTGTGAGCAAAAACCCTCTGGCTACACACCCACCTGGGCTCCACCCCTGCTGTGTGAGGAGTACTTTCTACTTTGAACACTTTTATTAGCCCACAGCTTCTGCTGAGGACTTCAGAGACAACATAATTTTCAAAAGCTTATAAATGACTTAAAATCATAAAAGCCCCCCTGTTTGTCAGGGATGTTTCCACCCTTAAGGTACCTGAGCTCTTTCCAAACTGCTGCCACCCCAAGATAAAAGAGCAGATCACCCATCCCACACAGGACTGCCTGTTCTGGCCCCACAGAATGCCCCAGGCTATCAATAATGTCACTGTGTCCTGCTGCAGGTAGGACTGTGTCCCTCCAACTGCTGCCAGTGGTATCCAAACCTCAAAAACTGCACCCACAATAATCATTAAATGCACAAATGAGATAACGAGAAGCTCTGAGAAGTCTCCAAACAATTTCAAATTTGCCCCTTGTGCTTCAGCACTGCCTCGCTCAGAGCTGAGCCATGAGTGTTTGTGTGCTTTCCAAGTGTTATTCCATGCATACAAACACAAATAAATTCACATGGGGTAACTGTGATTCTCCTGCCTGAGGACTAATTCTCCACTACATTTAGGCAAGGTGTGCATTTTCCTACATTTTCCTCTCTTCAAACAGAAAGAAGGTTCAAGACAGAATTCAGGACTTTGCACTGAGCAAGTGCACAACCAGGCTGGACACAACTCTCTCATCTCTTTGCCACTGCTGTGCCCTGGCCAGGGGCACCCCAGGATATATTTCCATCAGAAAACCTTTCATGCAACAAGGTAGCACCTTCCAGATAATACAGCCAGAGCGATGGCAGTGGGCCACCACTGATGGCTCTGAAACTGTGATAAGCTTTCCACTCAGGAAAGGAGGCAATGACATTACTGAAAGGGGAATCCCATTAGGGCAGGGACAGCTAATGAGGAGGAGATGAATCCTATCCCTCAGAAACAAAGTCCCTGACAAATAAGAAAACTACAGTTCTTGAAGATCAGGGCAATTTATTCTTTAAGAAGGGAGCCTAAGGGCAACAATTACATATGCATATTATTCAAACCTGAATTCTTTTCTTGAAACTCTCTTTAAATTGTGCCAGTTTAGGGGACCGCCTTTTCTACCTGCTCCCAGCTCGATGCTACAGATGATCAGCTTTCTCCCCCTACCTGTTCTCCTCCTGCCCACACCCTCTCACTTCTCCCTCCACCTCAGTCCTGGCTTGAAGTGACCCTTAGGAAGCACACTGAGATCTCCAGACCACCAGAAAACAATTGACTTTCTCTCTGAAAATACTTGACTGATGCTCCAGTGCCCCAGGCAAAAGGAGGAGAATAAAGCAGCTTGCTGCATAGTTGACAAAGCACGAGTGCTTTGAAAAATGACTGATGGGCCCTCCACCCCATACCTTTGTGCTACCCACATCAGTCTACATGTGTATTTTCACACCCAGGCACCCAGATCACACACGGAACTAAAGGAACCATCCCAGCTGAGAGAGTCAGTTTGAAATCAAACAGCATCTCCCTCCGGGATACACTAACACCACTTTATAATAGAAGTGACAGAGAAGTTGCATGAAATGCCCTGCTTCAGTCCAACACCTTTTACCCCATTTCCTGCAGTTATTAGATTCCTCTGCAACCAAGTAATTTGGCAGAAAACTAACTCCAAAAGACAGGACAGAAATTTTTCACCTGAAGTTGTTTGCAATGGGTTTGGAAAGTTGGTTGGTTTGCAGATTGCGGGTACCAGCTGATACACAGCTTGGGGTTAAAAATGGAGTGAGAGAGAAGAGGGAAAATGTCTAAATTCAGCCTTCATGACTGGCCCTGTCAGGCAGAATTAATTAAAGCATTTCACAAATAATTACATTAGTCTAGGTAAAAATCTAGCATTATACAGAATGCATTTTTGCAGCTTATGAGGCACTTGAAAAGATGAATCAAGACAGTCAAAAGCAGACTTTTATCCTTCCTTTACGAGGTTCCTGCTTTATAGGCACATCTCTACACAAACAGGCCAAAACCTCCCTGAGACAGTCAGGCTTCCTCCCATGCAATGAAGGCAGCACACCAAGTCAGGCAAGTTGAAAGGAAGTCCCTTTTTTCTACATCTCAGCCCTTTGGCTTTCCACCACCTGGACACCACTTTTAAAACGATGACCTCATCATTTATCATTTTACCTTTCAGTGCTTTACTTAATCCATGATCTGCTCAGTAAAATATTTGCAGACTTGGTACTCTGGTGCTTTATCCCATTACAAAGGCACGCATAACATTTCACATCTCTCTCATGCAGGTGGTCCTCTGTTCTGACTCAAGGCCAAACAGAATATAAAGTTAGGGCAGTTCAGCAGTGTAGGTGAAGGCATCTGAGCTGAGGGAGGAGAGTTCAGTAACTAGAGATGCCAGTTGTGGCTATACATTTCAAAGATAGCGTTAATTTATTTATTTGGCTTACAGTGACCAAATCCATCTGTCCAGTACAGATGATCTACCATAAGACGTCTAAGAATCACTACAAATCAACATTTTTTTATTCAAATTGTTCACATATGTACCAAGGAGCCACAGAAAGGTATATTAATGGTCCAGTTCTTTCAGGCAATTCCACTCCATTAAATATTATGAGTACACATGTCTGGGAAGGAGAAGAACAGAGGAAAATAGTTTCCCAGTTTATTTTTAGAGTGTTAAACAGTGCAAAATATAAGACATTTTTAGTTAATTTCTCCATTTTTTTTCTTCATTCCAATAAAATATTTCCTGTGCTAGATGATCTCTCTCTCTCTTAATAGTTCTACACCAGATGATCTGTTTGTAAGTTTCCTCAGACACAGTGATTTTGATTTACAACCAGCAAATACAATGTATCGATGGAAGTACAGACAGAGGAGTTTCAGTGCAGGCAGGAGGCTTTTCTTTGCAGCTTATTTACAGAACACATGTGCCCAACTGGTTTTGATTTCTATTATATTCCTCAGTAAGAACATAGATGTGAAATTTGGTGCTTATGGCACTGAGAGGTCCTGGGACTGTTGCTGCTCTCAGAGATGACACTGAGAACTGGGGACTCAGTGACATACAGGTCCCTCCCAGAGGGATTCTGACCTTTCCAAAAAGAAACACAGCAAAGAGTCAGGAAGGAGATTCCTTCTGAATTCCAGCTTTCAGAAATACATCCCTTTAATTCTAGTACAGAGATTGCCCGAGCAAGGACTGGAATAAGAGCAAAAGGGCAGATCCAGAGACACACAGGTGACAGAAACTAAGAGGTAAGAGTATCTTACAGAGCTCTGTATTTTCAAAGGCTGCTAAGGAAATTGTTGGGTCCACAGAGACTGACTTCCTATTCTTTCCCTTTTTTCTCAAAGCCTCAGCTATTGTGTTCTCAAATTAAGATCTGGCTTCAGCTTTTAGAAAGACATGAATAATAATAAAACCATATTGCTGCACATATGACTTATGATTAAGCAGCTCTCTGGGTTATATACAGAGGAAATGTCTGAAAAGGCACTGGCTGACACTTATCAGAGAATTTGGAAATGGAAATTACAGCAAAAGAAAGTAAATTAGCCAAGAATTGAAAAAGAAACAGGATATAATGATCAAATAGATGACATCAAATTAAAAACCCAGATCAGGAACCAATGCACCAACCTCAGGAGGACATGCTCTCAAGCTGGTGACATCATATTTATGTATGTCCTATGTCATTCAGACACTTTCTGGTAGTTTCATTAAAGATACAAAGCCCATGATTTTGAACTCCTAGGTTTTTTTGTCTGTGTTGTATATAATCACCAGCTTTGCAGGGCTTTTTAGGTTACTGAAGTAAGTCCACATTCATAACTGTATTGCTCAAATTCTGCTTCATGTCAGTGTTGGAAGGGAGAGCTTTCCAGCAATTTGCTGATTGTGAAGAAAGAGTTCAGCATTTTTCAAGACATGAGTTAATGAGTCACAGTGTTTGTGTTTCCCAAATAAATTAATAACAACAACCAACAATTCATTCCTAAAGTTCCTGCATGCCCACAATTCCAACCAACTGCAGTGGAAGCCAGAAATGCTCTGCAGCTTTGGAAATGAAAGCTGCCCTGTGTCCTTTCCAGCAGAAATTTCTACAGATGAAGCCAATGATGGTTAAAAGGGGACATCTAAAATCTTTGGAAACCAAATTTTAAAACTAAAAATCCTAAACCAGTAAAACACAATAAGCTTGTTTATAGAACAGAGTCTTCTGAGACTATTATCCCCTTGGCATGTGCAACCTGCCTTTCAGCAGGAACTTCTATATTTATTAAGGGTATTGCCATTGACAACACTATCATCAGAATTATTCGTTACCAGTTATTCCCAACAGATTATTGACAGCATGAGTAGAGCAATCTAAGTAGAAAAATTCTCACTTCTGGAATCACCAGCACCTGGCAAGAAAAGCTGAAACCTGAACTCATGTCCTGGATGAATATTTTAGATGTGTGTAGTGCATCTGCATGGAAGGATCTCAGAGGTCTGGGGTGGGGGGGCTGTTTGTCTGGTTGGTTTTGGGTTTGGGTTTTTTTTCGGTTTTTTTTTTTTACAAGCTGGGTTAGCAATCCCTTCTCTGTGGGAAGGGAAGAGCTGGCTCAGGACAATGCCCAGGTTTGCTCAGCACGAGGCATTTCAATGCAAGCAGCAGCAGCCTCACGTGCTGGGCTCAGCCTTCCAGCACCCACAGTGCTCCAGTCTCCTGGGTGGGCAGCCTTGAGGAGTTCACTTCAGGAATGTACAGGAACACTCAAAGCCACTGTGGCTCCTGCAGCTGCCACACAACTGCCTTAGCTCTGCCCTGAGAGAAATCCCCCGAGCCTGGGACTCTGCTTGGCCAGAGAACCCAGAGCACTCGGGCAGCAGTGCAGCGTGGCCGTGGGTCAGGGCGGGCAGCTGGAGCCGGGGCAGCCGGCACTTCACCTGAGTGGGGAGAGGAAGGCAGGGCAGCCGGGGTTATGTAAGCAAATTCCCGGCTGGAATGTGCAGAATGTACACAGAGGGTGTGCCGGGCAGGCCGGGAGCTGGGGGCCAGGGAAGAGCCTCCCAGCCCATGGGCAACAGATTCCCTGGCAAAAGGCGTTCCCAAAACGCTGCTCGTGTCCTCTGCTCTTGCGGCTCTGGCTGCCCTCGCACTCAGAGACACAAAAGGCATCAGATACAAGCGTGGACAGCACAGTGAACTACTTAATAATACTCGGATAATCATGAATAAAACAGTCAACATTTCTCCAGTGGCCTCATTTCTTTCCTGAAAAGCAAGACTTTTGCAATTGTTGGCAAAAACAGTGCAGGCAAGATATACAATCAAAGGTAAAGAAAAAATTTCACACTGTTTCCGGAGCAGTCTGGGTTTTAGGTTCTTGCTACTTTGGATTTTTTCCCATGACTAATTAACACATCCCTCCCTAAAATCTACTCAAACCCCCAAGCAAGTAAAGGGGAAAGAAAAGGAATATTTCAATATTCAGTGAGTCTTCTCTAACCACTGAAATGCTCCTTTTGTTTTTCTCCTCAGGTGGCACTTGAAGCAATCAAACCCAACTGGTAAAGGAATTTAAAGTAAGTCTGCTATAATTTAGAGATGTTTGTAAAGCAAGTACTTATGAAATCATGGAATAAAACCTCAACCAGCTGAGAGGTAGATTTATCTAACTAAAAAACCCAGGGATCTGAGTAAATTTGTGTGTTGAATATATTTACTAAATAGTTGACCACTGGCTTTGCAAACCTGCTGTGGGCATGCAAAGTGTGCCTGAGTATCCTCTGACTTCAGCACAAAGCAAGTTAGGGGCAGAATTCCACTCCTGCACAGCTACAGCCCCACATCCTGTGAGTGTTTTGTGATTGCCAACAAGAAATCCGAGTTAAACTATCTGCAGTGGTACTTGAACGAGCTCTACTGATCAGAACTAATTATAAGAAAAGTTCACACATTGAATGTCAAAGATGAATCCACAGAGGAAATATAACACGTGAAACACATGTTCCAGACGTGCTGTTCAAAACAAATCTGAAAAAAAAATAAGGTCAAGGGACCTGGAATATTTCTCACAGAGGTTCTGCAAGCTAAGTAGTGAAATGGCATTAAATAAATTACATGGTTTCAAATTACTCACTCTGCAACTACAGACGAGTCTGGCTCTTTGGGGTACCTGCTAGAGCACAGCAAAAGTGTCTGGAGAAACACACAAAGAAGAGCAGAAACTCTCAATACTGTGTAACTGCTGGCCATGACTTACCTTCAGTTGGATAAAGAGCAATCTCTTCTTCAGGAGCAGGATGCGGGGGGCACTCACTAAGCAGCTCTGCACTGAGAAATTGAGAAAAGAAGCATTAGCAGGAACTGGACACAGACGTGCAGGCTCACAGGCTTCTCTGAAGACCTCTCACACCAGCCCTGGGCAGAACCCAGTGCAGGATTGGGGCACTAAGGTATATTTAATTTAGAACCAGATCTATTTCCCAGAATTTGGTTAATTTTGCAGGTCCAAAGCTTCACACAATTGTGTGACCACTATTTCCTGAGGTAACAATGTCGTCTTTTCAAAAGGGATTGTTCACCATGCATTCAGCTTCTGTTAGAAAAGGGATCCCCAGTTCTTCTGGAAATTTCATATTCTCAAGTGCCATTTTTCATAGAAATGGCCTCGTTTTTGGGTTCATAGACAGCGGAAAAAGCAATAAAACCTTTAGATGCGAGGTGATTTGTCATCTTGCTAGAAATACTTTACCACAATTCTAATTCACCACCATCCCAGGAAAGGCTGCCTATAACACACTGAGAGCCAGCTTGGGCTGTGAGCCAGCAAAGCACTCCAGCATGATTTCAGCTTTGACTGTACCGCTGCCTGGAGTGAGATGACTTAAAAACCATTACAATTAGAAAGCCTAAATGGGTTGCTAATTTAGAGCCTTGGTGTGAACTTCCTAGAGTCAGTATCATAGCACACAGCTACACCATTTTCAGTTTATAAAGCCCTACCACATGGCCCAACCTGAGTAAGGCCCTACAGATGAGCTCCAGGTGAAATTGGATGGGAATGGACAATACTTGCAAAAGGCCTTCAGCAGAGGCCTTTGTATTCAAGTCTTTTATTCCACTGTAGGTGAGAGTATACTTTATACATCCCAGGAGGAAAATAACTTAGTCAGAAAACTCTCAAGGAAAGATAAAGAGTACAGACAGAAAAGCTATTGTGCATAAATCCAGGTGGAATCATAAGTCTTTCTCAAAATGCTGAAAGAATAAATCCCCCTCCCACAAACTACAGGAAAAGATGTGGTTCCCATACACATCTGAGTGGCAAAGCAACTTCCCACATAGTCACATCTGCCTCCTTTTTGCTCTGTTCCATTGCTTAAATTCTGCCATGAGAGAAGCATAAGAGGGATAAGGGGCTGCATAGGCACCTGGTCAGGGCAATGAGAAAAGGAGGGAAGTACCTTAGGTATTTGCATATGAGTTTGGCTTCAGCCTTCACGACATGCCTTTGAACACTTTCTGTTTCTTTCTGCATTCTTCACTGCTCCATTTTATTTAGTTTCACCTTTTGTTTCTCAGATCTTCTGCCAGACTGCTTATTTAATTCTACTTGTTGCACTGAAAACACCATTGTTGTCATCCAAATTAATCCCTGAACATAATAAAAACCTCAAAATAGCTCAGACAACTAGTTTTCCATCCTTTGGTCTCTCTTCAAGTACAGTATAAAAAGCTAGGACTTGGGAGCTCTGACAGTTTACACAGGACCAGTCCAAGGTACATGGCATCTTAGTAGGCAAGGAGGCTTTTCCTTCCCCACCAATCTTCCCCTTTCACCAGCTGAGAGTGCTCAGAGTCCCCCACCATCTCCAGCCCAGTTATCCCCTCCATTGCAAGACTTGATGGTTTCCAAATAAACTTGGTACTTTTGAAATATTGCCTTCTGTGACAGGTTAGTTGAGAAGCAAGATAAACTAAGATTACTTTTAGGGATGAGGGAAGGGAATCATCTCCTAAGAGTCTGTGCTGAAGCAGCAGGACACTCTGGCTACAGATTTCTTCTTGGGTTTTCTATGTTCCTCTCTGTTCAAATTGCACAGTGGAAAAAAAATAGGAAAAATAAGACCAGACAAAAAAAAGACAAGACAAGAAAAGAAAGAAAGAAACACGATAGGACCAATATTTTCCCCAAACCTGTATTGCCATTATCTGCCCTCAGCCTCAACCTTTTTCCCTCGCAGTCTTCCCAGAGATGAGAGAGGCTCTGAAAAGACTAAACACTTTTTCTTGCTGGCTTTGTCCAGTCTCTCAGTACTGTATTTTTTTCAAGGACAGCTCACCAATTACCCTTCAGTGTTTTTCATTTCCTTGATTTGAGCTAGATTGCAAATAAATATCATAACTTGAGCTTAAACAGTGCATCAATGAGAAAAATACTCACTTAAAATATAAGCAAAGCATTCACACTGAGAGTATAATAATTTTTGAAGCTGTTTCTAACTTTTAAAGGGCTACTTTAGACCTATTCCTACAGTCTCCACGACTCTCATTTGATTTTTTCACATAGAATTCACAATTATTCCTACAATTTCTGTCATCCAGTAGCACTTCTAAATTAGAAAACCAGACTGGAACTTCAGCAGCCTGTCTGAGTATTAACCAATCTCGGCTCCTCTGCTCTGACAAAGCCCTGGCTGAGAGATAAAAAAGAATCACATACCTTACTTGTTAAGAGCTATTCATGCCAACTCTTCCTCTTGCTCATCTGCACTAATCACAAATTAGAAAGCATTTTCATGTTGTCAACACAGAGACCTTATGTGAATACAGATATGGAAAATAAATCAAAAAAATACCAAAATCTTTGGATGTATGCTTCTGCTAATTTAGCAAAGAATTAATTGGCCAGAATTTATGCAGGCTGCTCTCCAGTCTGTGCATATGTAAGATGCTATTTTATCATACAGTGTATTTTTAAAAGTGAGCTTTTAACAAAAAAGTGTGATTAAATCCAAAACATTTTAAGCATCCACTTTTTACACCCTCTTCATTTTGCCATTCACTGGTTTGGGGAAGCCAAATTGTAGTTTTCCTCCTCACTTTCTGTTCATACCATGTTCTCTTTTTAGCTCTGACACTAAACACAGCAGGACTGCATTTAAATAAAAACATGCGGTTTCTAGGGGTATTGTGGATGTATTTTCCAGCTCACAGATATTCCCACTCATATCAGACTCTGTAAAAAACAAAACAAAAAGCCAAGTCTAACCCACATTTTAATCCTAAAATATCTGCCCGTAGTCCTTTAATCCTGAAAGATAAAACCAGAATAAGACCACTACATTTATGCAGAGGAAAAAGCCCTCCTAAAACAAAGCCTTATAACTGTGGGGAGTTTCCTTGAGTATTTTGCCATGCACTGAAATAGCCAATTGCTTCAGGAGGTCTGAGGCATGAGCAAAAGTTCAACACTGACATTTCCAGCCTCAGCAGAAAAATTATTCTGTCTTATTTGAAAAAGTATTTACCACCTTGTAGCTGCTCTTTCCCATGGCAGTGTTTCTATCCTCTCAGAACTGCTTAAGGGGGATATTCTTCCTTATTTTAACTTTCCTGCCATCAATAAGGGCTAACTGATAGAGAAGAAAGTAATGTGCATAGCTGCCTTTCCACAGCTCTGGAATCCTTTGAACTAGGAGCCCCTCAAAGCTTTCATGAAAGGCAGATTTTTGCACTTGGACTGGGGCTGATATCCTTGAAACCATAATATTTACATTCTTTCTCTTTTATATTGCTTTTCCTAAATGCTTCCACGAGACAGTTAAAAATAGAAGGTGAGCCACTCGAGCTGCACAGAAGGCAACCTGTGCTCCCCATGACTTCTTCATGCCTGTTCCTTTTCGATGAGTAGGGGAAATACCTCTGGGTCAATCCTGCATCTCCTCCTGCTCCTGCCAGGGAAGGTCCCTACACTGCAGCTCTCCACCCTGGCTCGTGCCCAACAGGCTGCAGGATCTCTGGCACAGGTCACGCAATGAAGGATGCTGAGGGCTTCGTGTGCTGACCTGGAAAACTCAACTGGCTCCTCCCTGAAGGAGCTATTTGGGATCCTGCCTCAGTTTATCTGACTTCCATGTCACCTCCTCTGCCATCCATGCCTGTGCTGGAGGTTATCTGACATTGCAGCACTTCAGCAAAATTTTGGGATTTGCTCTTTCCTATTGCATGTTGTCAATACATTTTTTAAGCAAATCGAGTTGTTGAGGTCTCCTTGTAGTAACTCATCTCTTGAATATTGAAGTCTAATACAGAAAGAAGTTTCATCCTATCCTAGGCCTTTCCTCTCAGAAAGTTGTGATCTGCTTACTTTGGGGACTCCAAACTCTAACCAATGTGGGAAGAGCAAGACCTGTCACTCATCTTGATGTAGGATATAGCTGAAGGATAATACACAGAAGGAATGGTTCTTGAAATCTCTAGTATCAGTCATTATTTCTTTATAAATAGTATTTTTATGGCTTAGAAAGCAGCAATGTTCACATGCATCTGATTTTTTTTCATTTCAAATGCATTTCTTTCCTATAAACAATGTTTCAATCTGTTTAACTGTATTTCAGCTGTGAAAAGGCAGATGTGATTAAATGATTTAACTAATTTTACTTCTTCCTCGCTTTATTTTGTGACTTTTTGCTGTTCTTTATGCTTGATTATTCTCTCGTTTTGTCTGCCAAATGACCTCTCAATCTAGATTCCTCCTCAAATCCAGCAATTTCTCCACCTTGACACTTTGCTTTAAATGCAAGCAATGGCTTGTCTCTTTTAGGCTTTAAATCTTTTCACTGGCCTACATTTAAGTGTTTATTTGTACAATATCTGATTAATTTGCAATCCTTTGAAAATTCTTAGTAATATTTTAGTTGGTTTTTTTCTCCTCACACTTAGGAAGTGATATAGTGTTTGTCTTTTCTGAAGCCAGAGAGATAAAACACTGATCCATAACTACATGGACATAGCACAGTGGAAAAATTAGGTGGTTTCAGCCAGAAAAACTAACAATCAAGAACCTTTTGGCAGGTCTGAATTTTAACTTAAAGCTGCAAACTACATCATTTGAGACAGTTTCAAGTCTTGACCAAATCTTTACTGGAAATTACAGTAGCAAAACAAAGCAGAGTCTCCTGAGACACCCTCACATCTCGGCTAACAGAGTTAATCACCTGGCAGCTTGCAAACATTTATTTCACATAAGAGGGAATGTTCCAGATGATTCTGGAATTTGATGGAAAAGATTGTTGAATTCAATAATATTCAAACTCTGGCAGCACTAGCCAGTGTCAAACTTGCTGGGCCCAAAATATTATTTCTCTTCAAATATTATTTATCTTCAAATATTTTTTCCTTGTCATCGAGTTTAAACTCTATGAGGGTCCAACTTACACTTGTTCTCTGCAAGATCAACTGGCAAGAAATTTTACAGACTAAACCCAAACAATTCACCCCGGGGCCTCACCATAAACAAAGTCATATATGGATGCTAGTTTTATTACAAAAGCTGTGAAGATTTCCTGGAAGCTCATCTGGGAAGCTGCTGAATGCTACATACCTAGCCGAGGTTTCCATCACACTGCCTCCAACTCCACGGACTTTCCAGGAGACAGGAAGATTTTGAATATCCTATTCCAGGAGTGGTACTTAGTGTGAAGGAGAGTATCATTAGCCAGAGTTTAATAAATTTATTATTCTGATCAAGCTTTTTTTTTCCAGACATGGCAGTAGCATCCATGCAGAGATCATTTAATTGCCTTTCTGCCTTTTCATTGGAGTGTCTGGCCTTAATATTGCCCTTACTAAGTGAAAGATGTGACAAAGAGAGACACTTTTGCAACATGGGACAAACTGGTTTCATTCTCTCTCCTCCCCATTTTCATCCTCAGCACAAATCATGTCTTCATCTCTTCTCCAGTTTGTTTGGCAGTCATGGCTGATGACAGTCACCTGCACACACAGGTCACGAGCTCTGAAAAACAGTAGCTGCTCAATCATACAATTCTCATGAAGCTGACCTTTTCAAGTAAATGGATTTTATTTTTCCAGATCAAGCTTGTATCACGAATATCCCAGCAGATAAATATAGCTGAGGAACTAGAGCCCAAACACCATATGGGCAAGCTGCAACAATTCCATTAATCTGCTCACCTGCCTGTCCTGCCTCCTCCCACCCCAGCCCCACATCAACTCCAGATCTTTCAGATGTCTTTAATGTTTAGCTGAACAAAGAAGGTCTTTTCCTCTGTTCCAAGTCTTTCAGTTACTTGCCTAAATAGTTCTAAGTGACAGTTTTTTGCATACAGCTCTTTCCCTCCTTTCCAGCATTATGCAGACCACCCAACACTCAGCCCCTTTGCCCTCCCTTCTCCTCCTACAGCTCCTTGCATCTTGGGTTGAAATTTCTCAGAGGATCAACAGCACAACACGTGTTCACCTTGTAAGAGATTCAGCATGTAATAGGCGAAGCCTTGATCCTAACTGGTCCTTGGATGCTATCAGAAGACAAAATGACACCATATATTTTTGGTTTTAAAATAAGCTTCTGATTCATGCTCCCCCGGTATTGGTCAGGCCACGTGAGTGTGACAGAAATAAACCGTGTGATTTCCATATCAGCAGGGGATCTGCTTCAGGTTGTGCTCACAGAGCAGAAATGGGAGAAGGGGGAGCCAAGCAGGCAGCACTTCAATCTCTCTCCTCCCCCTCTCTGCTATGTCCTACCCTTCCAGGGCTGTGCTTCCATCCCCTAGGGCTTCCTTCTGGCCAAAACTTCTGTTTGCTTCACAATGACCTCTCAAAACATTTCTAAATTCTACAAAACAAGCAGCATCAGTCTATTTTTTCTTTAAATCTAAAGATGAATGTCAGAGAGCAAGCTACTGTCAAGCAGGCAAGCTCTAAATGTCTTTCCAAACAGAGATTACTTTGTTGAATAAAAAGCATTTCAGAGCCAAGGAACGATCATGTTTATTTTCTTATCTCCTTGATGAAACAGAACTAATTTCTCTCACGTTCAAAGAGATTGTGTTCAGAGAGAGCTCCGTTTTTAGAACTGCAACTCCTAACATTCCCATTAGGTTCTCCTTGCAGTTTAAACTTTTGCCAGCAAAATACAGACAAATCTGTTGGGTGTGGCCCCTCCAGGAGGTCTCTCAAACCATATGTTCCTAATGGTTCTAATCTATGATTACATCAATCTAAAAGAACAAGAAAGGAGAAAAGAACTTTATCTAGAAATGAAAGAAAATTCAATCAAGTGTCATTTTCTGAGATTTAAAAGGTGTTACATCTCCCAGCAGGTGATAAAGACAGGAAAGTCTGTCTCAGTGATCAGTGCTTTCCCTCCTGTGTAAAGAGCAATGGGTTCTGCTCCTCAGCCACAAGCCACAAGACCAGTGAGCAGCTCTTCTAGCAGAAAACATGAAAGAATTTGCCTTAAAAAGAGAAAAGATTAAAAAGATAAAATAGAGCCCCCCACAAAAACCTCATTTGTACTTTGGAACCTGTTAGAAATCCACTTGTTACTCTTTTCTTCATGTTTCCAATTGTAGAAATGTTGGGAATTACAGGGCAGCAGGCAGGTTTGCATTGTGTGTGTGTGACATGATGCAATCATTTGTGCAGAAGTGCAGGTTTACTTAAAAAAGAGGTACAGAATTTGTAATGGTAGTGTCACAACATTTCAGGGGAATGCAATAACATGCAACTCCTGTATCTCGAGTCCTTGGGATAAAAACTGTTCAAATCGGTAAATATGCTTTTCAGAATAACTATGTTTATAACCAAAAAATGACGTACTTGATTGTTCTGTAGTGGCACCAAATTACAGTGTCCACATTTGGGATCCCACATAAAATCTCCTATACCAGCAGCTCATAATAAGAGAGTAAATTCACAACTGAGCCATCTCTATTCCTTGCCTGATATCCTCCCTTTGGGCTCACCCTCCCCTGTCCTGGACAGCGTTTCCATGACACCCCACGGCCTTTGCCTGGCTCTGCACCAGGGCACCTCTGGGCCCTTCCTTTTGTTGCCGGTGTCCTGAGGACACGGACTGCTGTGAGCACCCAGAGAGGAGGAGAGAGCCACCAATAAACACTGCAGGACACAGAGAGCTCTGCCGGGGTCCCTGTGCTCTGAGCCCTGCCCTGCTGCATTCCTGAGGAGCCAGGTTCAGCCTAACCAGGAAGGTGGATGGAAAGGATCATTTTGCTCCATCACAGCACATTCCTGGGACCCCAGCCCTCAGGGGCTTTATGAACTTGGTCTGTGCTACACACACTTGGCTGTCTCATTAAACACCACGTTTGGCACATCTTACCTGCCTTAGGCCATGTCTACACAGTAAAACTTTGACAAAGTTTTGCACACCCAAGGTCAGCTCAGGGCATGGAAAATGCACATCCTGTAGCTGTTACAATGGTGGGACTCTGAGGACTTGATATGACCTGTGCTAGCAGCAGAGTCTGGGTGAGTGCACCTTCTGCTGTTTAGGAAGGTGAAGTCCCCAAGCCACCAAAAAACCTGCTGGCAGAATATGCTGTGCCTCCATGAGGTTGTCTGTCCTGTAGCCACAGCACAATAAATAGCTCTTGCTGGGTACACAAGACACACTAATTGCAAGCTCTACCTGTAGACTCCCATCTGGCATCTCTTTCTTCACTTTCTCTTCCTTATACACCATAGAGCTCCTTAGCCTTTACTTTGGAAAAGACTCACAGTTGCCTCAGGATGTAACAGAAATTCTCTGTGAATTTTTCATGTTGTGTTTACAAAATACACAGGTTAAAACATGCTTTTGGAGCTCAGTTTCTTGCAGATATCAATTATACGAAAGCTCTTTTTGTTAAAAATACTATCAATGTTTCACTGGGGGGACATGTTCAATACCAAGAATGCAAACTGATGGGAGCCAAGGGAGTCAGAGATAGGCAAAGAGGGCAAAACCAGGGCTTTGGGATTGTCACTGACACATCATGACAAACATTCCCAAGCAGGTTCTGTGCAAAATAAACTGTGCCCTTTCTCCTTAAAATAAACATCCTTGATATACTTACTGAAACCAGGAATGTGCCATTATTAATGATAATGTAGTGCAGGAGACAGCTTTTCTTAAGGTTACCCAAAATATTTTTGCTGCTTCATCAGATGTATTGTTAGAACTCACCAAACCCAGAGCTCTGGTGCACCTGTTTTCTCTCAGCCACATCTTATTTTTCTTCCTTGGAAGTCCCAGCTGGCGTCCAGGTTTTCTTAAATTGCTACCAGAGCTAATTGCTAAATTGCTACCAGAGCAATGCCCCAGAAGATGGGGAATTGCTTTCTGCGGTGAAAGGTGAACGAATGGGTGGACTCAGTGGACCAGAATGGCCAAGGAGATGCAAAGAGCTGGTGCTAAGACCAGCGTGGGAGGGAAGAGGGGACGTGGCAGCCAGGCAGGCAAGCACAGCAGTTTCAGGGGTTTTGTTTGGGGGTGCTCAAAGCAGGAACATTTTCAGGAGGCTGGGGGGAGAAAGGAGTAGCTTGGGGCTGGTAAAAAGCTGGCAAACAGTGGTTCTGTTGGGAGTCGCTCAGCTATGAAATCACAAACCCAGGGAAAATATTTACTGAAGGCCAGATTTGCCCCACCTGAAGGCACAGAAGGCAGTCTGTTTTCTTCATTTGTTTTTTATTTCTTTTGCTTGTTTGGATGCTCTGTGATATTATTCCAATATTATTTTTAGGTGGTTTGTCTTTTAAAGAGACACTGCATTCAGCCTAATGGAATGGCTTCCCAGCATCTGAGTGTTCTTTCCTTACAGAAAAATGAATCTCAAAGTGGTAACTGCAGCAAACCCAGCAGTGGAAAGAGCAAATGGCCAAAGCTAAGAGTAGACAATGGTTTTGAACTTGCATCCAGTTGGGGAAGAGAAACAGAATTCAACTCTGTCAGCAAACTCACAACTTGGTAAAGGCTTTGTTGAAACTCTTGCAGCGAAATTATTGACCACAAAATCATGTGTCATATTAAAACCAACAATAACAACCACTAATAGCCCATTCTGAGGGGCCTATAATACTAAAATAATAATGATAATTTAAAAATGTAAGTAAATCTGGGCAATTGTATGCACACACAATGGAAAAGACTACTTTCCTGTGATATTCATCTCAAGAGGCAATATCAACATTTTCACTCTCTGGCTTCAGGAACCACATCAGGAAATCAAACAAATATTATCCCATGTGTGCAGAGACCTTCTTTCTTCTTGTAACAAGCAAACAAAAATTATTTTCTTAATAAACATTCAACAGACAAAAGCACTACTGAGAAAGATCATAAGAGTAAGAAAACAACCTGTGATATTGATGAAAGCAAAAGCTTTCCTCCTTCCAGTCAGGAGTGGCTGGAACTGACACACATGGATTACTTATGGCTGGTGTTGCACAGAGGCAGCTTTGCAAGGTGCTCTGTGGATGGCACTGAGATGAGCCCCAACATGCTGCTGGGGACACCTTGGAAAATACCCACCAGAAATACAAACAAAGAAATAGGTAACGTAACCAGAGATAAATATAACCTCAAAATGCCCAGGCCAAGCTAGATAGGGATTCTCCTTGGGGATGGGATCTCAAGAAGAAAACGGTTGTGCAGGAGAAAACTCCCAAGCTGAGAAATTCCAAGACTTGTCATTTCTCAGCTAATACACCACTCAAGGGATTTCAGGGAGTATCCCTAGAGAGCCTGGGACATGCTCCCTGAGTGCAAACCTGCACAGGCTGCTCAGATGTGATGGGTATTAGAGGGGACATAACTGGATGAAAGCCTCAGTCCCAGCACACCGGGCGTAGATTGTTTTCTCTAAGAAAACTTGACTGAGCACAGTCAAGTCATGCTAAACTTTGTCTGCATCATGTTCCCATCGATTCTACACATGAAAGAGAGGTTGGGATATTGCATTAGCAAGCAAGGAAAATAGCATTAAGGATGGACTTAAGAGTAGTTCTATGGTGGGTTCTTAGAAGTCTTCAATCCAAAGACCATTGGTTCCTACCAGAATAAACAACCCTGAAAACAGCACAGGCAAATGTTGTGTTTTTCTAAGCAGCCCAGAATCTCTGGATTTGTATTTGCCAGGTTCTCCACCCTCATTATCTCCCTTATGTTGGGGAATGGAGACCTCACCATGCAGGATTAGTCTCCTGTGAGGGCCATTACATTGCCAAAAATAATAAACAAGCAATAACCATTTTAAACTTAGGAAGATTTAAAATGAGATTCAGGGAAATGCTTGTTCCCTGCTTTCATTTGCAGGAAAAAAAGAAAAAAAAGTCTTCAGAGGAATTAAGGGGGAGAGGGCAATTCTTCCCTAGAGGTTCAAATATATCTCCCAGGCAGCACAAAAAAAATGTTGGTATTCTGTACCACCCAGTGCCTGCCCACTTCTATGCTTGATTACCCCGATAAATCAGAAAACCTGTTTGTTACAGACTCTCCTTCCATTACAGCTGCTGCTCTGGTTAACATCTTCTGAATCATCCAATTCATCAGGATCACATACATGGGGCTTTAATCCTTTGATTTTTTAAGTTACTTTGTTCTGAATTTTTCACTTCATCCCCTTACTGACAGAGGAACTGGATAAAGATAGATAAGTCAGAGTAGCATTGTTTTTCTGCCCTGCTTTTTATTCTGCAAGGGGAATAGGAAGGGGGGAGAGGGTAGCTCTGCATTTCACAGTTCTTTAGTGTTGATGGCACAACCTCAAATTTGAAGAGTCTGAAAATCAGTCCTGAACTTCTGAAGTACACTCAGCTTCCTTGTGTTCTCCCAAATATTAAAACGCTATTTTAAAATAAATGTATATTAAACAGACAAATAACTTGGTGGTTATTCCAAGCCCTCCATCACTGCTATGCCTTTCAGTACTAATTTCTGTAAAAGGAACAAATCCAGGAATTGAGTTACAGCTGAAGTGTAATAGCTACATAAATTATACGGAGTGTCAGAGTGGGAAGGGAAATGGAGAACACAGCAGGTCAAATACTCACTAATGGGCTCTCGAGTCATTCACCTGCTCAAATCAAAGTCAGACATGAGTACAACACTGGAAGGACACAGAAGAATGTCCCCTAGAGCACTGTCTCTCAGCATGATTTTAGGATTAATGCACACAAAGACGCCCCGTGCTCACCCCCATGTCCCTGGCAGTCACTCCCAGCATGTATCTGCTCTAACCCACCTGGGCTGACTCCCTGGCTTTGTGCCAAGTGAAGAAAATGCTTGAAGAGCAGTGACAACACAAACCTGCACCCCTTCAGGGGACTTCAGCAGCAAGGCCACCTCGTCCCCAGGGAGGGCAAAAACAAAGAGGTCCCGGAAGAATCCGGCTTCCTCTTCTGCCTGCCCAGTACTCAACACATGGGAATCCCAGCCCCTCAGCATTGCCACAATATAATAAATCATAAAACCAACTGTAACTAGGGGGAACACAAATCTCTAATGGTGGCAGTATATTTTTGACGTAGCACATATATAACATGCACAAATGTGAGAAAATAAAGGCGATAACAAAACCTCAAACAGTTCCATGGTTTTACAATTGATCTGACACCCTTGTTTTGAAAATCAGACTGTGGATTTCTTTGTGAAAGTGACCTTTACAGAGGTTCCTGAGACTGAGTTGTTCCACATCCTAGAAACTTTCAGGATAGATTTCAAAGTCTAATACAGACTATTTATTAGAGCAAAAAATGAACTTTGATAGAGAAGGAACATCTCTAATATTTGACATACCTCATGCTGGAGAAGCCTCACATCAACATTTATAAATTCTTTAAGAGGAAAATAGCACAGCCTTCCTTTTCTATCTTCCTCACCTGCTTTTTTTCCATATATTTTTTCTCTCCTTTCAATAATGGCAAAACCTTATATCATTGCAAGGTAGTATTTTATTGGGCAGAATAATGGACTCAAGAGCTGAATCCAAGGATACCAAATGAAAAGTATGTGTCAAGCCATATTATACCAGAAGGGACGAGCCCTTAATTATCTAGTTCCTGTAATTATGATCAAGGATTTTGCTTCTGAGTAATTTCACAAGAGCCATAAGGAATATATGGATCCAAAAAGATAATTCCATGCCATTGACAAAAAAATACAATATCTGGCCTGTCTTATTTAAGGTAGAGAAAGACAGGCAAGGAAAACATGAATCAATAAAAAAAAAAAACCATATACACAAGCCTTCCTTCAAAAATCTGTCTGATATTTGCTATAGAAAGATTCACATAGCTGCTTTTGATTAAGTTTATCTGGTGTATTAAGCTCTCATTGAAAATATTTTGTACTAAAGGCTTTGAGCTCTTGTGCTGGTTGGGCACATTTACCCAATACAAATCTCACTAGTGGAAAATCATAAAATAATCAACTAAACTTGAACAGGAAGAAATTTGTGAAGGTCCTCAGAATCAAAGATAGCAGTTTTTCCACAGTATCTCTTTACCCCAGACCTTTCACTGAATTAAATAGACTGACAGAGCAGGTAGCTGCATTAAAACTATGAGAAATATGAAAATAAAGGCAGTATTTCCACTCTCAGAATCCAAGTGGTGGACTGAGAAGGCAGTATTGGTTTCAAGAGAAGAGAGCACACTCCTTTCATGAGAAAATGACACCTTCCTGACATTGTAGAAAAATTCCCTTTAACAGAACAGAAAGATCCAAAAGGAGCAGTACCATGCCACATCCACCTCCAGCTGGGGAACAAACACAGACCAGAGCCAAATAACAAGAGTAGGGATAAAGAAACAAGACTACACAAATGGGGACAAAAGCAGCACATACAAAGGTGACATAAATAGTCCAGCAGGAACATTTCCCAGGCTGTGACAAAGCTTGGGCTGCAAACAAAAATGGCATTACTCAGAAAACAGACTGGGGAAGATGACAGCATTTTTTTAGAATCATTTGTTGAAAAATAAAGTAGAAGAAAAAAGTACAAATAGTAACATCTCTGAATATCTGACTTGAAAAATAAAGACTGGACTTGGTAAAGGTCACTATTATTCTTTATAAAACAGGGAAGACTTTTTACTTTTAAGTCTATAATTAGACTTCAATGGAAAGTTACAATGTAAGCACAAGAAAACTGCCAAACTTTCAATATAATGTGAAGAATAGTACAATCTTTATTTGAGTCTGCTCTGGACGTGTGTTGTATTTTAACAAGTACTTTGCACTGGAAAAGTTCTCAGTCACAGCAAATTTTTAGTACCATTGGAACCAGATATTTCAAAATATGTAGAGAAACAGATCATTGTAAAAGAGACATCAAAAGGTTTACCTTGAAGCTGTCCAAGGCATCCAAGTGTAGTGGGGATAAGAATAACACAGGCCTACTGCTGACCCCATGTCCCCCACCCCATGGGACTGCTGATCTTGGAGTCCTCCATGAACGTCCCTGGCTGATGGAGGCCTCAGAGAACCTTGGGTCCTCATCACATCATCATCACAACTTTGTACAGCTGGCACTCTGTCTTGCAAGGAAGTCAGAACCCATTCAGCTCAGATACTGAATTTCCTTTCACCTCTCCAGAGTATGGTCTTTCCAACTCAGGGTTAAGCTTCTTTGCAATTCCTGGGGAAAAGGATTGCTGCAATTGCTGCTGTCTGCACTGTGCATGGCTTGTGAACAAAGAACTCTGGTTTCTAGGGCTCTTACAACTCTTTAAATAGTCACTCCCTCAACTAAAATTTCCTGAAATCCAACCCTCGGATATGAACCTCTTGAAAATAGGGGATGAACAGCTTGGATTTAAACCCTCTGAATCAAGTACCATGCTTCTTTGGTTTTAATTTATCCAGACCTTGATTCAGAAGAAACACAGATCTCATTGCAGCATGACCAAGCCAGAGAGTCGTGCCTTAGCAAATCGCATCCCAAGCTGACAGGATCCTCTGTGAGGGAGAAAGTTACTCCTGCAAGATTTCGGCCAACTTCTCCTCAAATCATGGAAGGTCAAAGGCAGGATTTCAGCAGTCAGTAATCCAGACTCTGCCACAGCAATCTGAACAAACAGACCCAAGCTAAACACCACCTCTTCAGGACCTCTGCAATTCCACAGCCCTTGGAACTGGACACTTCTGCCATCAAAAAAGCCATAAGCACTTCATTGAAAATTGCATTGTTTTCCCCACTCCTTGAATGCAGTTGCAATAATGTTAAGAAATATTTTAATACTATGTACTAGTGCAGACATTCCATAAACACCTAATCCTGCTCAGAAGACCTTTATTAAAGT
The DNA here is from genome assembly GCA_013390045.1 of Picathartes gymnocephalus. Classification (NCBI taxonomy): domain Eukaryota; kingdom Metazoa; phylum Chordata; class Aves; order Passeriformes; family Picathartidae; genus Picathartes; species Picathartes gymnocephalus. The sequence continues at coordinate 157,614 of WEKY01050124.1, forward strand.
TTAAATTTAGCTGCCATTCTCTGCTACTTTCCAACAAGCCAAGGGATTCTCTCCAGAGGCAGTTCTGATTTTCCAGACAGTTGGGGTGTACAGTGGTCAAGACAAGAACCTGAACTTTGGGAGCTGTGCAGCATTCCCTCCAGTCATCATAAACCAGCTGTGATGGGTTCAAAAGGAAGTTGTATCAGATGGGACTCATGGGAAGTTACATCAGACCTTCATTTGCCCAAAGAAGGTCAGCAAGTCAGAGCGTTCAGAGAGAGCATGCAAAACATGGCACACATTGCAGGGTGTGGATAAAGAGGAAGGATCTTTCATAAGAAAGAAAAATAATTGACATGCCATATTTCATCTGACTGCAATTTTTCCCTATTTCCTGGACAAACCAAAGCACAGAGAGAGAAAATTTGCATTCATGCACAGTGAGTGTATCAGAACACACATCTCTTGCAGGACACACACATTCTCTCTGTTTCTCCACTGCCTGGAAAGGAATGCCTAGAGACTCTGTACTCCTAAATCTCCTGCTTTACATGTTGCTGTGTTTATGTTTGTTACCCATTTGCCTGAAAACTGAAGTGTTTCTGACTGCTGGTCTTTTTAGTCACAAAGCTCTTTGGTTCCAGCTAGCTGGGAATGTGTTTACACCCCAAAGCTGATCTGTTGGTCAGAAATACACAGGAGACTGCAGCATGAAGCAGCAAGGCCTCCTGGCTGACTTCCCAAGAGGTGGATCCTCTGTTCTGGCACACCCAACACCTGTTGAGGGACACTGATCTCACAGGGTAGGGGGTGCTGGCCCAGCTTCTCCTGACAGTCCATAATGAGATGGCCTCGTTACAGATTTGTTAGGGCTGGCAAGTCCAACATCTATTCCAGTTCTTTGCAGAAACTCCGTCCTGAAGAGTGCAAAGCTCTGCACCTGGATCAAGGCAAGCCCTGCTATCAGCACAGGCTGGGGTGTGCAGAGACCGGGAGCAGCCCTGCCAAGAAGGACTCTGGGGGTGCTCATGGATGAAAAGCTGGAAATTCACTGCCCGTGTGCACTGGCAGCCCAGAGAGCCAGCTGGGTCCTGGGCTGCACCACAGGCAGCGTGGGCAGCAGGTGAGGGTGGGATTCTGCCCCTCTGCCCCACTCTGGTGAGACCCCACCTGCAGGGCTGTGTCCAGCTCTGGGGTCCCCAGCACAGGAAGGACATGGACTTGTTGGAATGAGTCCAGAGAAGGTCACAAAGATGCTCCACGGGCTGGAGCCCCTCTGCTATGGAGACAGGCTGGGAGAGCTGGGGATGTCCAGCCTGGAGAAGAGAAAATTCCAAGGAGACCTTTCAGTACCTAAAGGTGGCCTATAAGAAAGATGGGGACAGACTTTTTAACAGGGCTTGTGCAACAGGACAAGGTGCAATTGTTTTAAACTCAAAAAGGATGGATCTCGACTAGAAATAAGGAAGACATTTTTCATGATGAGGACAGTCATTTCCCATCCCTGGAAATATTCAAGGACTGGCTTGACAGGACTATGAGAAACCTGATCTAGTTGAAAATGCCCCTACTCATTGCATGGGGGTTGAACCAGATGGCCTTTAAAAGTCCCTCCCAATCCAAACTGTTCTATGGGAAAAATGCCTGCCAGTCTGCAGGTAAGAGCATTAACTGTGTTTGACAATGGAAGAGACTGAATTATCACTTACTATTTGTAGCAAGGTATCATCTTTGCCAGATTTCTATCACTGTCAACACACACCAGAGTTTTACTCTGCCTAAATACCTGATCCAGACTAATTGGCAATAATGGAAAAGCTAAGCAGGTTGTGACAGCACAGCAGAAGACACCCAATTATCCTTTTTGACAGCAGTACAGTCCCTTAACTTCACACAACTGCCAGGGGTGAATTTTGGGGGCAAATGCTCCCCTGGACAGTCAGAGAAGAGTGGGACCTACAAATCACACTGGTCCCTTTGGTCTCAGATCAACACCCTCTTGTTGCTCTGGAAAAATCAAGCTGAGCATCTCTGTCCTTCAGCTCTTTCCTCTCCCCACTGAAACTGCCAATAAATTGGCTTATTGCAGTTCTGCCTATAAATAACACCAACAATCAGTCAAGAAAACCCTTGCATTTGTCTCCCAGAAAACATAGATGTGTTCAGCAGCTCTTTTCACATCAGTTACGGTAACACAGTAAGGTGGTTTTGTTCAGCCAAGAGTTTGATGGAGTCATTAGGGTGAAAACTCACACTGTTACCTAATAACCTCTCAAGGGTCTGATTCTTTTCCTATCTCAGTATCTTGAAAATCCTCTACAATGTATGTAAGCCTGAATTCTCATACCATTAGCAAAGCATAGCTCAGGTTTAGGGAGACCTATTTAAAATGAGAGATGAATGCACCAGAAATTCTATTCTGCTGTTGAAAGCACATTGACCTTGAGGCTCCAAATAATGTCCAGAATTAGCTTGTCAGCAGCCCAGAGATCCAATCTCAGTTTTCATGGAACTGTTCCCAGAGCAAGTAGATAATGCCCAATCTTCAAAGTAACTATGTCTCAAGTTTATCAAACAAGCAGAAAAAAAAAAAAAATGACACACCAAAGGGCCTATTCACTAAACAGTGGCTTACACGAATCAGCCAAGCCTGTGAAGATCTACTTTTCTTGCTTGGGTGACACAAATGTTGCACTACAAAAGGGCAAGAATACAGCTTGTGAGTAGATTAGGTGGGTTAGCATGGCCAGAATGAATTATTTCAGCCCAGTCACAAATCTACTTTGAACATCTGAGTTTAGATTTTGATTCAAGTATTAAGTTCAGATTTGATTAGCAGAGACCAAGAAAAGGAAAACTAGGGGTGAAAAGGAAAAAAATCGAATGAAAAATGTACACTATCTCAGTAGCTCAAGACAAGCGAATTCCCTTAAGCCAGTGTAACACATGCTGGACATTTCTAATCTATGAATGAAAAACTAGCTGCTTCAGGGTTTATTTAGACAAAATTTAAACCTCCTCAAAGAAACAAAAAACTACAGCATAGGCCTGACTCATATGAAACTGGCATAAGCACAGACTTGGGTCATGCTATTTCTCGCTGTTCCCATTTGGTACAGTTAGAAATACTGTTACTGAGAGAAAAACTGAAACACACAACTCACACCAGCAAATACCAAGCATAGTAGCACAAACAGACTGCCTCAAAACTGCAGCCTGAATGCATTTGTTTCTATCCATAATAATTATTATGGCAACACCTTGTATTGAGGATATAAAACCAAAATCCTCTCCCAAGAAATGACTCATTGTCTTCACTCCCAACTATCTGAGATTCCTTGGGAAGAATTTGAGATACTCAATGGACAGCTCCCTTTCATCCCAAAAAGCTGTCAGACCCCGCAGAGCTTCAGCTGAGCATTTCATCACAAACACACTTCTCCCTGCACCTCCTGAGAGCCACTGCAGCTTTGTAGCAGAGGAAACACCTCTGAGTTTCAGGGTAGGCTCCCAGGATTTCTGAGCATCATGACAAAGATATTTCTGAACATTCAAAGACATTAAAATGAACTGTGGTTCTGAGCAACACTTACTGCACTATATTGGAAAGTTCTGCATTACCTTTCTTCATGGTTCACCTTTTTGCACTCTTTTCCAGCATTATTACAGAGATACAGGACTAAGAACTACCTTGTTTCATCTCTATCGCTACAATAGTAATTTATAATGGTGCCAGTGTTCCAAATGCAGTTCCTGGGACACATCCCTAGAAATACAATGATTTTTCTTAGGCTTGGCAGGTCTACTGATGTTTTATTTGCACAGACCCAGAGTTCACACCATGGCTCCAATCATACCCAAATGGCTTCCATCACTCAACATTTACTTCATTTAGTGCATGGCATCTACTAAACCCCTGGAGAAGTCACACTGAAAACAGTATTTAAGAATATAGTGTTTATCACTCAATTTGGGCATAAAGTATAATAGTCAAGAGCCAAAGGAATTACACTACATGTGCACAGAAAGCAAATTAATAGACCTTCTGAATTTGCCTCTAGTTACAGCACCCAGAACACCTACTGCTCAAGACTATCTTAGACACTTAATCTCCTCAAGAATATCATTCTTTGAAGGTAGGAAGTAATCCACATTTTACCCTAGATGGATTTCAGTGACTTACTACCAGACAGGTATCCATCTTCCCAGGTTCGATATCAGTTCTAAGTACTGTGAAATTAAGGATTTTCAAGTCTTCCTTCGTCTTGACATTCTCAAAAACAAAACTGCAAGAAAATAAACAGTCAAAGAGAAAACATCAGAAGCAGCCATGTTTTTTATCCATTCCCTATTTTTTTTTACTTGAATACATGGGTCAGATTCTGCAAACTATCTTTATGGCCATCTCTTCAAATTACAAAACCCCAAGTCAGCTGCAGCAACTGAAAACATGACTGAGAATAGAGCTGGTTTGAGGCCAGCCAAGTTGATATTTCATGTAATCTTTCACAGTGATGAGATCATATTCTACTACCAAGCTAACACTGTAATCAAGATAAGTCCCAGTTTTAGAGGGGCCATGACTGACACATTCCTTCCGTCTGCCTTAAAGGCACAATCCTGCTTCTACAGCAATCAAGTGTGCAGTGTTTTTTCTACCATTTCACTGGATTCTAGGGGGGAAAAAAAATCCTTATTTTGCCGTTACATACAAAAATAGAAGAATGAGCTAATTTAATAAATAGAATATTGTTGAAATCCCAGGTCAGATTTTAACTTGTGTAAATTTAACTAATTTCTACAGTGGCCCACAGTCTGGTTAACCCTGAGCACGTGGCTGCCTGAATATCTAAGAAAGGATTTTTAAGAGCGGCTCCCTTTCTGTCTTCTGCAGGAGGCTCTGCAACCCCTGAAGAACTGGCACTGCAGACCTTTTATGCTTGGTTTGTGACTGCTCTACCCGGCTTCACCCAAGCATATTTAGTTGTCAATCTGCAAACAGGCAAATGTATTTGTAATTAACAGAGCCCTTCATTTACTGTATATAAATCAGGAAAAGGGAAAGATACTGTTAAATGAAGACAGCTATCAAAGGAATTACTTTGATTCCAATTAGGTTCATAAGGCAAAAGCCTTTTCAATGACCAGTTTCCGTTGGATCTAACGAGATGCTCTCATTTGTTTTGCAGGGGTCCAAAGATTAGCCCTTCATTAGAGCAAAGTTAAGTGAAATGGCTAATTTAAAACTCATTCCCCTACTCCATAGATTTTTGTCTTCCTTTTAACTGAGAGGATTTGCTGGTAGGTCATTTATCTTCTCTGACAGATGCTGCCATTTAGCTCTGATCACTTTGGAAAGTGCACATACACTCAAAAGCAAGAGATTTCAAGGAAATTCTATGTCATGGAAACAAGAAAAACAAATGAGTTTCATAATGGTGGGTTTTTTTCTAAGACATTATCCTGCCACAGTAATTAGCCAGCTATATTCTGCTTGTTACTAACTCTCCTTCATTTTCCTTTTTCCCCTGTCTGCTTTACATTTCAGACATAACACTTACAACTAAGCAATCACTCCAACAGGCACAGCCAGTATTTGACAGAGTAGATAGATTTCCAAAAAGCTCTTATGAAGCACTCTGGAAACTCAGGTAGGTAGACTTAACACACAACAAACTTTCCTTTCAAAAAGTATTAAATAAAAGCATTGCCAGTGAAAACCAGTAACTCTCACTATTTGTGGCCCTTAGTACAATATTTTTTCAGTTTAGAGATTTTTTTTTTAGTGCAAACCATATTTCAGAAAGCTTCAATAAGGAAAAAACCAACTACCTCCACAATTATACATGAAGGAAAAGCTTTCCTGCCCTAATTGGGCACAAGAATTGCTTCCAATCTCTCAGTCTTGTACCACCTCATCTTCACTTCCTGGCTCCAATGGCTAAAGCCTGATTGCTCTGGGAAACCTCTGCAGAGGCAGCAGCCACACTCAGGCAGGAAAAAAAGAAGGATCTTTCTCCAGTTCTTGGGCATCCTTGCAGGTAAGCCATGCTGTTACTCACTGCATGAATGAACACAGCCAGTACCGTTGGCTCACTCTCACCACTCAAAAGGCCCTCAGGAGCACACAGTGATCACACATGTCCTCTCTTCTCTGAATTTCAATACAGAGAGTTTCTCCCTTATCCAAAAGAAAGCTGAGAGACATTGATGTTGTTTCACAGCCTTGTGCTATTTGATTAAATCTCCATTTGTTGTGTTCCTTTGCCACCCCTTTTCTCAAAGCTGTATCTCTCACACAGCTGTTCCACATTGAGTTGGGGAATTCATTTGGAGACTCAGAGAAGCAATAGCTTGGCAATTCTAGCACTGCAAAGGCAAAGCTGAAATGCCTTTACACAGCACCTGCTGAGGGGACCTTTTACTGCTTTCATAATATGGAACAGGAGTTTGGCCCCAAGGGGAGGATCTCGCTGTACACATGCAAAACCCCAGGTTCTGCCTCATTATAGTTATTGGCCTCCCAATTAACTTGCTTCCTGTGAGAGCTGGGAGGAAGGCATTTTGCTCACTGAGATTTCAGGCTCTACAGTTTGAGAAGTCTTTTGCTTTAAGGACTGTGTATATCCCTAATTGGTGTTTGTCACTAGCAATTCAAAATACTTTTACTAGGCCAGTTTCTATACACAGCATCACACCCACTTTTCACAGATGGGTAAACTGAGGCATGGGCCAGGACATCTCTCCATGGTAGTGCAGCATGGCCATAATCCAGCCCTCAAGATTCAAGGCACTGTGTGCAATCTGCCTCAACACAGCTTCTCTGATTACTCAGGTATCAGATAACTGTTTGTACACAGCTTTAATAAGGAGTGTCGGAAACACCCATTCCTGGAAATGTTCTGTGTTTGAGAAATAACTGCGATGCCCAGTCCTCTGTGAGTTTAATCTAGGTCATCTAAAATGTCTTTCTGGTACATCATTCAGAGTCATCCATTGGCAATATCATCTGCAACAATAGGATATTTCACTTGTAATTACATTAACAAATGTAAAAATGCTTGAAATAAAAGTTATCCTCTAAATAAGCTGTGTAATGCTTGCAGACTACTTAATATAAGCAGCATCTGTAATGCAGCACATGCCTACAAAGTGTTAAACAGTGCTACTGTAGTAAAACTGTCAGCCTTGATTATTTAAAAGGTGTCTACCTGCAGGCTTTGCTTTCATTCCCTGTTGTTGTTAGTACATCCCACATGTCTGACCAGACTGGCCAATGCTCTGTTCATATTACACTTGGCCCCTGTTCCTCATTTATCACCCAAAGAGACAAAAGCTTGGCTTACCCTTTCTGAACAACAAAGATTTATTCTTGATGGCATCCCTCTGCAGTCAAATAAAGTCCTTGCATGCATTTCTCAACAAATCCACACCAATGCCATAAACTGACATGAGTGTTACAGCCAAGACAATGACTACTTGTTCTGATAAAAGATGGGGATCGTGCAAGTACTGTAGTTGATTTTAACATATAATAGAGTTGACATTGCATGAGCCATAGTTTCCAAGCTCCCTTGCTCCTTCCTGTCCACCTTTTTCCTTCAAGTTTTTTCAGCTCTGTCTGCAACCTCCATCTCATTCTTCACATCTGCAACTCCCATTTCATCTCATGTCTAGTCCATATTAATTCCTTGCATCACTGAAAACAGGAATACTACCTAGTCAATCTCTGCAGCAAAGTTAAACAGTTTATACAGCCTTCACACCATGGCAGAAAAAATGTTCATGCAATCTTTGTGTTTCTATAAAACATTAACATGCATGAAACAATATGGGCTTACTGTCCCTGGTGGACATGGGGAGTAAAATATTCTTAAATGTTCCAGAATCTGTCCTTTCACAACCACTAAAACAACTTGAAAGTTTAAAGGGATCTTTGCCTGATTCAGCAGCTTTTACCAAGAGTGTTTTAAAGCAAAACATTAAAATAAATAGAGTCTAGATTATATTTGATGTGAACCTATAGATGAGACTTATATTGCTTACCCGTATGAATTAGACTAGCCAAAAATTTTAATACCATTTTACATGCCTTGGAGAGACAGAAAGATGAAGATTTAATTTTCTCTGAATGGGCCATTACTAGCTGTGAAATTGCTCGCTGTTATCTACAGCAAAGCTCTTTGTGGTCTAGCTGTATTTGTTCTGCATAATGAACAGAATGCCGGTGGTTTCCATCTCCATACAGCTCCCCACTCCGGGCACTCCACAGACACGGCTGACTACCTTTGCTAGTTAAAAATGGAGTTACCAGAGGCAAAGAAGATTTAGCGGTCAAAACCCAAGTCTGCGGCAGAGTCAAGAATAGAATTTCAAGCTTCTAAACTATTCCCAAAGGCCTGTTTTAACCACTACACAGCACTGTGCTGGCAGGGTGCAACCACAGGTCGAGCTCTGCGCCAAAGGGAGAAGCCGTCTCTGATGCTGTGAGCTCCACTCGCGGTGCCGAGCATGTGCACATTTCCTTCCCATCCCCCAAACCTTTACGGAGCTTTTCGTGTGTGTCACAAGAGAATAAATGCCTGAGACATTATCTGCCCATTCCAAGAGTTCAGAGAATGTGTATGACATCATAGGCATGACTCCCCTACTAATCACATTATATGCTGTTTAACTTAACACTGCTAAGCTTTGTCTGATAACATTGTAAATACTATTTTATTGCAAATTAGATTATACAAACCTCCTCAGAGTTTAGGTCAGTTCTTGCGTGAGGTCCTTGTTCCCCCTCCTCTCTACTACCCCAAATTGAATCATTTGGTGCCTAAACCAAAGCATTTCTACAGAATGAAGCATGAGAAGAAACAATGGCTAAGTCGGCACGGCAGATTGCAGTTAGTGGACAGAAGACCCCATATATCTGGTTTTTTCTCTCTCTTCTCGTGGAATAAAATCAATAGGTTTTGGTTTTCCCTTGAAGCTGGCTGGATTTCATTACAATTTTCCTGTGAAGTAGCATATATTTGAGATTTATCATTTCCTTCTATGAAGCCTAAGCTGTTAAACCAGTTAGTAGTCACGGTCCTCTTCCCTTGGCCTTAAGGTTTCAGATTTGTTTATAAAGAAAGCTGCAGAAGTGTTATTTTATTTTAATTTTTGCATTTGATTCTGATTTTGCTAATGACAGAATCAGACTCCATTTACATTAAACCATAGTCCCAAGTCTTCAAAGTCATTGCCACACTGATGCTCCCAAGTTTTTGAGGATACTTGAATTTTCATATTTTGACTCATTTAATGCTGAGAGAGATATCTGAAAAATTTCTAATTTTCTAATTTTCTAATCTTCAGCAACAGGATTTCCCAACACTACTGAGTGAGAAGATGCCCCTTATCTTTCTTCTCTAATTTTATCAAGGCCATAAATATCCCATGCTGTTAAAGCAGAGGTTTGAGAATCCAGACTTCTACTTGTTGCTCAGGACCCTACACATCCTCAGGGTAACTTTCTTGCAGGACATGGAGTTAAGGAATGCTAAGGGAAGTAAACACAACCCAGGTGACTGCTCAGACCAAAGCACCGCTAACACGAGTGCCAGTAAGGCACCAGTTAACTGCACTCAAGACAGATCCTCATGTCCTTGAGCAAACCACCTGGCTTCTGCATTCCTGCATGTTCCCATCTGGAGAAAGGCAACAGCAGCCCTGCACAAACACAGCAAAGGATGCTGTAAAATAAACATTTTGAGATCTCACATGAAACTCAATCTACCAGAACTGTGATTACTAAATACTGCATTTGTGAAAGGTTAAGGCTATAGAAACTGGGTTCTGTTAACTCCTGATTTCTCAGGACAGATTTTAAGGAAACTCATGTTATGAAACTCAAGTGCCTCTCCTGAGAACAAACACACCTCATCCTGCAGGAGGGTCATGCACATTTCTGTGGGTGTCAATCTGATGCAAGCAGGACTGTGCTCTCTTTACTGTGTCCTCCTTATCCTTTGGCTGTTTGCAGAACTCATCACAAATACACCTTTACAGTGTTTTTCTCAGCCTATTCATTCCTCTCTCCACAGAGATATAGCGATGAAGCATCATGATTTGTGGGGCAGTTGGTTGCGTGACTGTGGAATTATCATTTCTCTAACCAAGTTTGCAAAGTACCTAGATGCTTTTTTGAATACAGGAGAATAATGCTGCATTTTAATTACCTGATTCATTAGTGAAAAGAATAAATCTAGTAAGGTATACAGAATTTATATACAGAAAAGAATAATTACAGAATCATAATCAAATCAGGTTATTTATGTTTTTCAAGTTTTTAAGTGTCTCTTTATAAGCATACCATACAAATTAACCCATTACTATACAAAGGAACTTTAGTAATGTTACTCACATGAACAGCAGTAAAGCTGAAAAGCTTCAGTCACCAAAAATGCACAAACTGGAGCCTTTCAGCATAAGTAGGAGAAAGTTTTTTTCATTTTACTTTATTTTTCCCTTTTTTGTCCCTCTATTCTTTATTTCAGGATGTCCCACCTAATCATCCACTTCTAGAATAACTCTGAGCTCAGATTCTTAACTCCACCTCACACACCAATATATTTCAGTTTTAGCTCTCCAGTGAGAGAACTAGTGTCATCCCTAAAGACAGATACAGAGATACTGGGCCAAAAGTCCCAAAGCAACTTGACCACAGAAAATTACAGACTCTGTTCCACTGTAAATCTGTGCCTTAGTCTGAACAGTCACAGCACCAAGAGTTGGCTGAGGCATTGATAAAACAGTCCCAGGTGAAAAGGTGATAGCAAGAAAACACAACGAATCTTTGTACTGATGTTCAATACAGACACCTACAGCCATTTTGCAACGAGAAAGAATTTAAGGCAGCAGCGCAGATGAAAATAACACAATGATAGGAGGATTAACTGATGATCCCCGCAGGTATCCCATGGGAAACTGCCAGGCCATTAACTTTGGTATGAAATCCAGGTCATGAACAAATCTTACTACAGGAATGAGAGAATAAATGACATAAGTGGTGATCATAACCAAGAGAAACAGATGTTTGACGTCAGGAATGTCAGAGCTCCCTACAGACTCAGAATAGGGTCTGTGATGTGACTCCTGCTGCTTCATATTCCATAAATGATCTGGAAATGCTGTGGGTAGGTGGCTGATGATACAAAGCCAGTAGGTGTTAAAACAGTAAATTTAACTCAAAGTCCATGGATAAAGAATAATGGATGAGGAAAAAGCCATTCTTGCCATATTTTAAATCTTCTATTACCAGTCATGAAAGAAATCTTGGAGAAGTGGATCATTCTCCAAAAAGACCAGCGGAGTGTCAGCTGTCAGCATTTGGGGAAAACTATCCTGTTAAGACTTTTTAGAAGAATAAGGACGAAGCAGTAAATGATATTATTCCTCTGAATAAACCCACAGTATGCCCATCTCTTCAATACTGACCACAGCTCCAGCAATTGTGGAAATACAAATCCACAGAAAGGGCAAGAAGCATGGTGTACCAAAGCTTCACATGAGGTGTTAGAAAGCTTTAGCACAAGGAGAACTTAATCAAGCTAGAGCCTTTCAATCTGGAAAACAAGGATAATAACAATTAAGTTCTAGACAAGCTGTTACAGCACAGAAAAGGTAAACAGCAATGATTATTTTAAAGTATTCTTAACAGAAATAATAGGGCACCAACTCAAACTGGCAGGCAGCAAGCAGGTTCAAAAGCAAACAAAAGGAAGTTCATTTTCACACAATGCCTAATGATGTTGTGGAACTCATTGCCACGGGATGTTATGGCAGCCAAAAATACAAGTGGGTTTTAAAAAAACGATTAGACAATTTTATGGAAAAAGGTCCATCAAGGAATATCAAAAACAATTATATAGCTGCAGCCTCCAGCTCAGGAAGGTCTCTAAAACAGAAACCACTGGAAGCTGGGAGGGTTTACCAAAGGAAGTATCACTCTATACTCGTCCTGTTTTCCATATACAAGTTATTAGCCACTATCAAGAGGCAGGATATGGGGCTAGACAGACCTTTGCTGTGACTCTTTTTTGTACTTGACTAATACTCACTGATGCAGATATAAACACACACCCCACCATGGTCACGGATAATTCCAGAAGAAGCTGCTAAAGGTGCACACTTAGAAGAGTAACATAATAAAGGACAGCATTTTTTATTTGAGTAGGACTAGAACTGGTTCTTGTATTTAATTTGGTGTGTTCTGAATCTGTTTTCCACAGAGGAGTTACAGTGTTAATCTCCTTTTTATTCCCTAATTACAGCAAAAGAGACAAGCTCCAAATGAGGATCAGCTCCAAATGCCAGCTGTTGGCCACACAACCACTTGCACCTGGGTGGCTGAAAGCTCAGCTTAAGAAACTCTGGACAGGTACTGAAGTAACTGCCTACCAAGTTTATTTTATGCTGCAGAGGTGCTTCAAAACCCAGACTAAAACCTCCATCCCAGATCTAGGTCTAGGGTAGAATTTGAAGTCAAGGTAGGTCTTCAACCATAGAGAGGAACAGTCCTTGAAGACCTTGTTCCTTTCAGACTCCAGCATCCTGAGCATGCTTTGCTACTTGAATGGCCTCCTCATCTTCTCCATTGGGGAAAACAGAGAGGGAGGTGACTCATGGAGAACTCAGCACTCCACAGCAGCTCTGAGCTATGAATCAGATGACAAGCCTGCTATAACAGATTACTTGCCACCATTTTAATTGTTTTTCAAACCATGGCTAAAAAAAACCTTAAAAAAGAAGATGACAATGAAGAAATTTTACCAGGATATTCTTATTTTAACTTCTGTCATGTTAGTTATAAAATTACAGTTTAAACTACAACACAAAAGATACAAGATACAAACACTCTAGAGAGAAGAACATTCATTCATTGCCAAATGGCAAGTTACATTGGTGTGCAATATACTGAAGGATAGAAATACATAGGTACATATTCTCTGGAGAGCTGGTCAAATGCCAAAGGCCTAATGACTCAGTGCTCCTGTAATTCTAGCCCAAATCCCTAGAAAAAAGTTACAAGTGGAGACAACAGTATTATGCACCACTTTGCCCCAATAAAGGACCCTTCCCCATTCCTCAGTTAGCATCCAGCATGTGGAGATATATTAATGCGAATAATTTGAGTCAGGATTCAAACCTGTGCTTAGCCATGCCAAGGAACCTGCATGAAAAAACAACCTACCTGAGGGTCAACAAAGCTCCCATGTTCATTTGCACATTATATTCACCTACACATATTTGCCCCTGACTTGTTCCCCTAAAGACTGCAGATCTCAGTTACAGCAATCCTCTCCAAATGGGAGTTCTCATGAGTCAGAGTCAAGCCAGAACAGTTATGCTTTCTACTGTTAATCCATACTGGGATGATTAAAACCACCAGATCCATGTTTGACACCAAACTATCAATAACTGGAAGAGGTAGGTACTTGCTCGTTTGAAAGTCACATCATTTATCTGGGCACCTGATACCAAGACCCAGGTAGGCAAGTTCAGAGGATATCCTCAGACCCTTACCTTCATTCTGCCACCAATTCTAAACATGCCAAAATACCATTCTTCTATACATAGTTCTATACCTTGATGGAGATTTTGTTGCCTTCTAGTAGAAATCCTTCCACAAGGCAGAGCAGTGGGATTCCTCAGGTCAAGGACTCTGGTTTGTTGCAGACTTGTTAACGCAGGATCCAGAACAAACAGGGTCTAGGGACTGGAAGTGGTACTACAGGAGATGACAACAATAATAGTAGTTTAAGTAAAACCAATCAAAGATAAAAGCCAATAAACCATCCTCTGCTCCCCTTAAGAAAATTTGTTTATTCACCCCCTCACAAAGGAGGTTGCCCTATTTATCTGCCCAGAGAGCTCAGACATTCCTTGCATGTGCAGCACAGATGGTCACCACACCACAAAAGGCAGAAAGGCTCACAGTGGATGTGTCTGGTTTCAGGATATACAGAAACCTGGTTAGAGCTGCTGCTCCAGCAGGGCTGCTATGCATCCAAAATCCCAAACAAATACAGAAAGCCATCAATATCCTTTGGACAACATCTCTTGGTGGAAAAGGAGACTGTCCAGGGAAAAGGAGCTGCACAGTGACCTTGGTTGTGAGTCTTAATTAATTAGTGTACATAGATTGTTGTAACATCCCAAGGTGGGAAGCAGAAGCATTATTTATTAAAGCTCAAGGCTCTGTTGTTTCTTTATCCGCAGATATTTTTATGTCTGTTTTTGCATTCATGGCCATTGCTACTTCAAATTATTTCAGCTGTCTTGATCTTTTCTTTACCAAATGGAATAGCCCCAGGCAGAGGATATGCAGTATCTAGTGGCTCAGATTTTGCTCATTGCAGTTATTTATCTTATTCTTTTCTAATTTATTTACTGTTCTGATCGCAGTGCGGCTCTTCCTTTGATTTTATAGCCAAATACCAAATGTGGCTGCTCTCCACAGATAGAAATTACCCTGACAGTAAATGGCATTAATATTTTTACTACCTCACTAAATACACTTCTACAGTGTGTGGAAGGGGTCTGCAAGGTCTGTTTTAGCAAAATGGGTATAAAAAATCATTGCTAATTCTGAAAACTGAAAGACAGAGCAGTTTGGCTGTAACCATTTTGGTTCCCAAGGTGGGCAATACAAACTGTAATCAAAGAATAAACTTGGGGGAACTGAATCAACTGAAACAAAGCAGAGCAGAAAGTTAATTTTGTAACACTCTGCCTTCTGTGACACAAACTGTACATAAGTTTTTGTCCTCCGTAAAGAAATTACTGAGTGCAGAACCGTGTTCTATGTAATACAAGAAAAAAATCGCTGAACTTGTTTCTGCTTTTGGAGGATTCATTCTAGTTTTCAGTACTTAAAATACATCCCTCTTTTTCTTCAAAAATACAGGGTACAAATCTCAGCTTTTTCCTCAGCTTAGTAAAAACATAAATAAACCAGGAAATTAAAGACAAAAAAAAAGGAAAAAAAAAAAAAAAAGAAAAAAAATGAGAAAGCTACCTTTTCCACATCCTGTTGTGCCTAAATAGAACATGTTGTACCAGCATGTACGATTTCTCAATAAAATGTATCTCGGACACTTCAAAAGCTGACCATAATCAGGAGAGTTAAGTGAGGAATGTCAGCTTGGATGGGGGATTGTGCTGCTTTTGTTATACATTAGTTAAGCATGCAGGTTTGTGGGTTTTTACTTTATCTTGGATTTTACTGTAGTGTAATTGAACTCTGTTACCTTTTTCAGTTTCCTAAGTGTTCCACTAAGTGCTTGTGTGGATTTGGGTTTAAGGATATTGGAGACAGATCCAGAGGTGATTGAAGTCAGTGGCAGAGGCCTCTGCAGAGTCTGGCTAGTCCTCCACTGCGGAAACCAGGTCTTCCTCTCACTTCTTAATCCCCCTGGGATCAGCCCTCAGACTGAAATGTGCAGAAATAAGGATTCACAAACAGGAATCTGCACGGATCCACAGGCAAACCTCACACTTACATCAGCAAAACCAGGTTTCACAGAAGAGTGTATTTGATTGTAGAGGGAACATTCACATTACATTAATTTTATGCATTAAATTCACAGCCTTTCAGGATTACATCCTTAACAGTAATTCCAGGTTTGGGGTGCCCCATCAGCTGTGTCTGGCGCCTCCCCATCTTGGACCTCATTTTCACCAAAGCACAATTTATTTCCTTCAGTTACCTCATCACACCTGAGTCTTCATATAGATACTACTGCAATAAAACCGTAATCTTTGCAGTGGGATGCTTGTACTCCTCAGACAGTGGTATCTCCATGTAACCACACATGATAAACAAATAGTCAACAAATGCACTTCAGTAGATTTTACTACCTCTGAAACAGCCTATATTTCTATAAAAAACGTGCATTTAGGCTTCATGTGTCAAGTTCTGCATCAACACCCCTTTTATAGCCACAGCTCTGACAGAAAAAACCGCCCCAAACCCCATTTAAAAACCAGACTCCTCACCCACTGCAGACACACGGGCGGGTGTTCCACATCATTGTATCACAATTTACTTCATGTCTTCACAGGAGAATACTGCCTGGCTCTGGGGGAAAGGACCTGCAAGGAGGGACCATTTTAACCCTCCCTTTGGGGTGATGTGGGGAGCAGCACCTTACTGAGGGGAAGAGACCTGCTGAGGGGAAACACACCATGGCAGGAACTCAGCTGAGGGGGAGAGACTTTCTGCACCATGGTGAGAACTCATGTAGGGGGAGTCCACTGTGAGGGAGACACTCTCCAAATTGACAGACCTGCTGAAGGGAGAGCCATCATGGCAGGAGCCCAACTGAGGGGGAGAGACCCACCATGGCGGGAATCCAGCTGAGGGGGAGAGACTTTCTCCACCATGGTGAGAGCCCACTTAGGGGGAATCCACTGTGAGGGAGACACTCTTGACGGTGAGAGACCTGCTGATGGGAGACCCATCATGGCAGGAACCCAGCTGCGGGGGAGAGACTTTCTGATGGGAGAGACGCTGAGGGGAGACCCGCCATGGTGGGACATCCACTGCAGGGGAGACACACTCTGAGGAGAGAGATACATTGTGGGTAGAATCACCATGGGATAGAGTTGCGGAGGAAGAGACCTACTAAGGGGAGAGACACTCTAAGGGGAGATCCACAGTGGTGGGAACCCACTGAGTGCATACACACGGTGTGGGAGACACTCTCTGAGGGGAGAGACCTACCATGGTGGGGACTCCCTGAGCCGGCATCCACTGTGAGGGAGACACACGCGGTGGGGAGAGACCCACTGAGGGGAGACTCATCGTGGGATAAGACTTGCCAAGGGAAGAGAACTGCTGAGGGGAAAGATGCACTGAGGGGAGACTCATAATGGGGGAAAGACACTGAGGTGGAGACACTTTCTGAGGGGAGAGATGCAGAGGGAAGATCCACCATGCTGGGGACCCTCTGAGGAGGGAAAATCCACAGCAGGGAAGATACTACCTGAGGGGAGAGACCCAGTATGGCAGGAAGTCACCAAGAGCATATCCACAGCAGGGCAGACACTCTCGGAGGGGAAAAACCTGTTGAGGGGTTAGATCTGCCACGGGATAGACTTTCTGAGGGAAGAGATCTGATGAGAGGGTAGACCCACTGAGAGGGTACCCACCATGGCAGAGACCCACTGAGGGAGAATACACTGGAAGGGAGAGACTTTCTTAGGTGACAGACCTGCTGGGTTATCTTCCACCACGTGGTAGACTTGCTCAGGAGAGACCTACTTAGAGGAGAGAACGTCTGAGAGAAGACTTGCTGGGGGAAGAGACCCGCTACGAGGAGAGACACACTGCAGAGAAACTTGCTGAAGTAAGAGACCAGATAAGGGAACAAACCCGCTGAGGGGATACCCGCTCGGAAAGAGACCCCACAGTGGGGATACCCCGTGGGGGAGACCTGCTGAGGTGGACATCACCGATGCCTCAGCTCTGCACGCTGATGCCACCCGGAGGAGCCGCTGCAGCAGAGCGGGCTGGTGGCCTGGGGGCAATTTTGGGCGCTTGCGGTTGTTTGTTTGTGGGATCTCTGTCCCCTGGTGGGGCACGGCGGAGGGCGCGGGTGACACCCCGCTCCAGGGACACGACAGCCCAGTCCCAGTCCCGGGCCCATCAGGGCCCGCTCAGCACCCGCCACGGGACCCAGCGCCCCAGGGCAGCACGGCGCGAGCAGCAGCGCCGCCTGCCGGCCAGGGCGGGAACCCTCGCTGCCCTCGGTCCCTCCCGGGCCCGTCTGTGCCCGCTTCCCCGCGGTGCCCCCGCTCCGCTCCGCCCTGCCCGGCTCCGTCTGTCTGCAGCACGGCCGCAGCTGCCGGCACAGATACGGTGTCGGCGGGCCGGGAGAGCGCGGAAACACCTGTTTCCAACATGGGGAAGGTGGGGAGGGAGAGCGAGCGGCGCTGCCCGGCCCCGCCGCGGGCTGTAGCCCGGCCGTACAGCCCGCGGGATCGCCTTTCAGAAAGATCGTATTCCGTTTTTACGCGTTCGGCTGAAAAACGCGTCTCGACCCTCTCCTCACGTGTTGTTTTTTTCCACCGTGTCCGTTCCGGGGGGTGGTGGGTGAGGGGCACGGTCGGGGCTGAGTCGGTGTCGGCACCGACGGACCTGGGCGTTCCGACAGGCCCGGGGGCTCCGACCCACGCGGGGGCTCCGACCGACCCGGCCCGTGCGGAGTCTGGGGTCGCGGCTGCGGGACCGGGCAGGGCCGGGAGCGGGGCCGGGGCTGCCGGCGGTGCGGGAGCGAGTGCGTGCGGGGGCTCCATGATTTCATCGTCGGCTGGCGGGGACCTGCCAAGAGCTGTTATGCCTCACTGCGATGTGTAGCTTTTTCCTGCCATTTTTTTCATAATAAAAGAGGGAGTGAAGTGGGCCCTTTTT